>PISX010023603.1:0-29494 GCA_004024625.1 Mellivora capensis
TGAACTAGGGAGAGGAGCAAATGTTTATGCCGGTATTAATTCTTGAGAAATCTTTTGGGGTTAAGAGAACAGTTCTTTAAAAGAAAAACTTGTTTTGTAATTACAAAGCTGTGATAGGATTACTTGACAATAGCAATTTCAAATAACACGGAAAACAGAGATGCATCCTGTTCTCATAACTTTAGAAACAAATTCTTTATCAAGGATAGATCAGGCAAATAAGTTTATTAGCCTTCTTATTCTTTTTACTTGAAAAAGAGTCTTTAGTTTTTGTCCAGCAAAAGTGACTGTAATTTTGTTAGTGAATTCTCAGAAGTCAGGTGGGGTTAGTGTGTGCACGTGGGCGTTTACGTACTCTGTTCCCTCCCTTTTCTATGGGGATAATTTTAAGAGCTCAAAACCCTTAGTGACACACACGGAAACAATGCTATAAGGGGATATTTAGAAAAGTTTAATTTTAACCAGGTACTTTAACTGTAAACAAACAGAATGACATCACCTAAGGAACTCAGAACCGTAGTGAATAGAGGCTTTGTCATTGTTTATCTAGACCAGAGCACTGAAATGGAACATTAATTGTTAATTAGGTTTAGGAATCCAGCTGCTCACTGATCCGTGTGTCCTGCCTATGTCTACTCTGCCTAGAACTGAGAACCGGGCTCCTTGTGTCCCGGGCACCTGCCTTCTCAAGGGGACAGCCTTTCCTTTGCACACCCGGAAGACGATGCCGGCCATCTGGTCATGTTGTCACATAGGAGGTGTGTGGCTGACGGTGGCTGTGCAGCCTTTCACATAACCCGGCCGACAAGGTTTGGCGCACTTTGGTTCCCGTGTGTTAAAGATCTTTAACTGATCTTTGAGAAAGTCACAGGGAGACCCTACCTGGCCAGTCTGGGTCACTTGCCTGGACAGCCCACTGCTCTGTGTGACGGGCACGTGCTCTCCCTACCCACAGCCCTGAGGAGTGGAGCATACGGGGAGGGGAATGGCCACCCAGAGCAGTGTGAACGCATGAGGGGTGATGGCAGGAGAGAAGTGGGGTTCTGTGGGAATCAGAAGCAGCAGAGAGACCTTCCCTGGGAAAGTTGGGGGGGGGTGGAGCAAAGGTCAGATGATTATACCTGCTCCCCGCGCTTTATAAAGGATGGAAGGTAGGTACATAGTGACCCGAGCCCTCAACACCTTCCGTGTCACAGAGGCCGTTTCCTTGGATGGTTTTCTCTCAGTAGGTGGATGGGCACGCCCTACCCCAACCCGAAACCTAGTCGTTCTAATGGGGGAATGTGTCATTTACACATCTCTTTCTAGTGGGGGTCAAGGGTAGGTTATATACCTAGAACTATAACCAGTTCTTTGTGTTTGGAACCTTCTGTGAGTTTTGAGCTCTTTATATTGTAGTTGGGTGGAAAGAGATTCCGTAGCGGATGCAAGAAGGACAGATGACATTGCTGCATAGCTGATGGCATGAGTGGCCTTTCTCAAGGCAGGTGGCTCGTGCAAGGAAGAATTTCTTATGGGCGTAGAAACATTAGGCTGTTCCATTATTGGCTGGAATGGTGTCAGGAAATACCTGGTATATTTTTAGAAATTATCAAAAAAAACTTCAGAAACATTTTTAGGTTTAGGTGTTAATTTGTTAAAGTTGCGATGGGCTGAGTCGGTAGGACTTTTAAACTACAGCCGATCTTCTGGTATTTGCAAATTCACAAACTCCCTCAAATTCATCTGTTACCAACCATCACTCCTTGTGTTGCTCCCAAGATCGTTCACAGACGGGCACAGGTCGCAGCGGCGAGAACTTGGAGTTGCCCACTGTGCGTGTTCCGAGGGGAGGTTGGAGGCCCCCAGTTGTAGAGATGGAATATTCCCTGGTGCTCCCAGCCGCAAGAATGCTGAGAGGTGCCTTAGAAAATACGTGTGTCACATGAGCTTCGTTCTGGTATGAGTTACGGTGCTGTTGGTCATGAGGTCAGTGTTAATGAATGAACAATAGGTGTGGAATAAGGTGTCTTTAAACAGAAACACATTGAACAAAGGTTACGCATTGATGGGTTGATGAAAATGCCGTGACCAGAAGCTTCTAGGAACCCAACCCTGTTTCTTGCCCAGGAGCAGTGGTTAAGTATTTGCTACCTAAGCACCAAGTTTACAGAACGGACTCTAGCAAAGAATGAGCATCAACTGTAATTCGGTTGGAGGAACATCCAAGTCCAGCTGTTGTGTTTTTTGTGCTGTGTTTCATAGAACCTCTGATAAGCAGAGAAATAGGAATTTTCAGGTAGGTTTTATACAAATGACACAGATCAGGAGAATGCGTGGATGGATTTTTAAGGGACAACTTCGCCTTTGGAAGTAGGCAAGCATGTTTATTCCTTGTTAATCTTTCAAGGACTTTTGGGGAAAATGGTATCTTTGATGGTGTGGCATTTCTTTTCCTTGACGTGGTAAGAACATAAACATTTGTAATACAAAGCCCTTCTTACAAGGGCCAGTCTCTGAGCCCTTTATTTAAGGAAGAGTTCTTCATTTTTGCTCAAGGAGTGTAGCGTTAAAAATAACTTTCCATTGAGTCCTTATGGTGACAGTGATATTTTGGTAGAAGGACTCTTATGGTCCCCCCCCCCCCCAGCACACACCCATTATCCATCCACATTATGGTCCTTTGACGACACATAAATTCTTTGTCTATGGAAATGATTGATGCCATATAGTGCTGCACCTTGTGGGGATGCAGAAAAGGAACCAGATGTATGTCTATGAAAGAAAGATCACAAGAGCCTTGTGTTTGTTCCTGTCTTAGAATGTTCCAGAAGAAAAAAGACCAAAGGAAAACCTGAAGCAGCACTGTTTCTTAATGACGGTTTCCAGTGGTGGTTTTTAAAAAAGGAAATTCCAGTGGGAAATGAACGCTCTGGTTACCCGTACCTCTAGCCTTTCAATTTACTTATGCGATGTTTGACAGCTCCTTGCCCAGATGTCTTTTAGAAGTCTTCAGAATGAAGCAGGGTTTAGGCTGCTGACCTTTTTGAAAACCTAATTTTTGTTGTTCGTAAGTGTGACTTGTATACATTAAATAATACATTAGCGTAAATTTATTTATGAGATTTACCAATGACTCCCAAACACCCAGAATGGGGGCTCTCCATTGAGTTAATTCGAAAAACTTTGGTACTTTGAAAAGGAGGCTTAGAACAACTGAAATATGATTCTTTAAAATGTCCCCTCCAATCACATCAAAGCTCTTACACTAAAATCTGAAACCATTTATGTTTTGAATGCTTTAGATTCTTTCTAAAGCACTGTTTTATAATGCCGGTCTTTTGGGTTTGTACATGATTTGTTTCTTATGTGATCTGTTAAAACTTTAGATTGCAAAATATGGCATATTTGCAAAAGAGGCTATAAAATGTGGTAAGTATAGTTTAATGAATAAGAACCCGAACATGCAAGTTCAAAAACACAACATTCCCGGAGTGGGGCCCTTCCTCATTGCTCACCCTCCCTCCCCACAGAAGTAATCGGGGCCTAAATGTTATGTTAATAATTCCCTTGTTTCTCTTTATAGTTTGGCACACAACTCTAAACAATAGCGTGTTTGGTCTCTTAATAACGTATGCGGTTCCTCTCTTTCCACTTCACTGGGAGGAGAGAATTTATGTGGATTCTGGTTTTGGTCTGTTCCTAGTCCCAAGGATGGTGCTTGGGACATAACAGGGATTTAATACATGTTTATGGATTAAATGAATAATACAAAAATGTTCACATAGCACGAAGTTTCTAATTTATGACAAGTGCATAAATGTATATTTGAATAATCATAAAAGAAAGGTAATATCAAAATGTACTTTTGGAAAATGAACTTGGATGACTTTTAAAACTTTATCCCCTTTTTCAAAATGAGAAAAGTGAGTCTCAAACAGATAATGGTTTTGCCCGGGGTCATTTAGGTAATGGTAGCCAGAGTGGGGCCAGGACCTCTCTTTCCTCCTTATCCAAGATTTTGCCAACACCACAGGACACTCGGAAGGTGGTTTTAACCAAGACATGGTGATGGTTTTCTTCAGTTTAATGGAAAGCCCCTCCTGGGGAATAGGGCACAGACAACGACAAAAAGCCCTCAAGTTCACACATTAGATAATGTGACCTGATAAGATCCCATCCACCAAGAGAAGACACTAGATTGTGATAGCCAGATCGCTAATTGTATATATTTTTAAATAATTTAATAGGATGTATAGTAGAGTTTAGAGGGACTTTGTCAGATGAATGTTTTCAGAAATCATTTCTGGAACATCATTTTGTCATTTGGGTCTGTCCCAACTTCTCGACCATTCAGTGTGAGAAACACAAGGGGAAAAGAAAATGAGTGCCTGTGGTTATCATTCCGTAACTACAGACTTGCAATGTCGTCCCCATCCATTCAATATCCAGATCTCTTTAGGGGGCTTAATAAAGGTTTTATTACCTGAATTTTATTTATTTATCCAACGATGATGGCATTTTCCAAAGAGTAGGCTCTGGGTTTTGGTATTAGAAGATTTTCCCCACCTCCATCCCCCTCTCTCCTGCCCCCCAGTGCACGCATGTGCGCACAGCATACGTGTACACACACACACGCGCACACACACACACAGTGATGATTCTGTCCCATTACTTTGATGTGAACCTAAAGACAAGCCAACAGCACCTCTGCAAATGGGCAAGGGAGCTGTCTCGGCAGGCCTTACCCCTCAGTTATGACAGAATGTTCTCAACTTCCGCGTCCACAGGTTGCCCTCCAATAATATAAGCCATCTCTCGACTTAATACTTTGCAACACATTTGAAAACTTTTATCTTTCATCCCAAGCCTTCCAAAGGCCTGAAACTGTAAGTTGCTGTTTTCAAGGAAGCATCTGGCATTGGTCTTTGAAGAAAGTTCTCTTTGAGCCTGCCCAAATAGCCAAGTCCATGACTCAGGGAGCCTTCGTGATAATTGATACTTAAGAGGAAAATACAAGTGGCCCCGATTCTCAGTTTTAGAACGCTTCCAAATTGTTTGACACCACCGTTTTTCAGCTGGATTTTGGCAAGCACAGACCCAAGAGTGCAGAGGCGCTTTTATCAAAATAAGACCAGGTCCTTGGTGGTGAGTCGGGAGAATTCCAGAGGTTGGCACGGGCGCTGTACGCACAGGGCGTGATGAATTCTTAGCTGTGTGTTGACTTAGGCTGCAACAAAAGTGATTTTCAGGCCAAGTTTGGCAAGGAAAAATGTGAGTTTCTAATCTTTGATAGGGCGCTCAGGGAGATGAAAATAATTGGAGGCATTAAAGACTATTGGGAAGTGTTTACTGGCCGTAGCCCTGAGTTGAGCCCTTTGGCCTTGCTACACGGCTGCTGCTGCCGAAAGTTGCGATGATGATGAAGAAGAAGAAGGGCGGTGAGGGCGGTTGGAGCTGTGGTCTGGGGGCTGCTGCAGAGAGCTTTCCCAATCGATCTCCGGAAATGACCGTGGCAGCTGTCTGAGTCACATATTCCCCATCTGGCTCCGCAATGATAAGGCTCCACGGTGACGTCAGGATGTTGATGCGAGGCAAAAACCAGATTCAGATCCAGCTGCTGCCATTCTTTAAGCGGGACCCGAGGTCTGCCATTCGTGAAATGAGGCGGGTAGCATCTCGCTTGCATGCGGTTGTGAGGCTCAATGAGCTCAAGTACGTGGTAACGACATGGGGCTCTTGACCCGCTTCATCTGCATCAGCTGCTGCTGGGGCCAAGGTCACAGACAAGGACACATTGGGCTCACTTCCCAAGGCACCTGTGCGTTGCTCTTACCCTCTCCCACCGGACCTTCCTGTTCCGTCCAGAGCACGCTTTCGTGGAGACCGGGCCACGTGGTGCCTTGGTTTGGGCTAACAGATTGAGTACTGGGTGGAGGCAGAATTTCTGGGTTTGAGCTCAGAATTCCTCGTCGTGTGTGGGTGGGCGTGTGCACGCACATTTCGGAAGTGGGATTTGGAACAAGTCGATCCATGGTTTTGTCTCCTTCTTCACAACCTCCCAAACAGGGCTTATCGAATGGTTATGAGCATCTCTGAAAATAACTTCCTCTCCCGTCCACGTGATCGTTCAGTTGTTTGCGATCTGAGACCATCTCGGCCTACCTCTTGTTCTGGGAGACCTCTCAGGGTCAGGGCAAAGTGTTGATTTGAAGGGGTGGTTGGTAATGCGTGGGCATCCCGGGAAAGCACTGGGTCCTCCTCCTTATCCCCAGACAGCCATCTTGTGATGAACCCCATTTGGGGTTTCAAGTGAGAGAAGCAGTCAGCCCTTAGCTCCACTCTTACAACTTAATTCTGAACAAGCCACTCACCCACGGTGAGTCTCTGGTGTCAACGGCAGGCCATTTGAGTTGGCCGTAGTGCCTGCAAAGTGACCTAGATCTTACCTCTGAAGTTAGGTGATTCCGGGCACACAGTAGGTGCTCAGTAAAAAGGAGGCATTCGGTCTCTGTGATATGGACACGAAGCTCTCATAGGAATTCTGTCTGGTGCCTCTGTATTGCATTTATTAACAAGAAAGGTGTTTTTCTGCCTGTGTTGCTCTAAATGCAGAAAGATTTAAGCCAGAGAAGCCTGATGCATAATGGTTTAGCCCTGGTCAGCTGTTCACACACTCAACTCTGGCTTCAGCATAAATAGCCTTACCGAGGATTCACAAGAAATTGCTGAGAATTCAGGATCTTAGCTCACTGCTGGGATTAATTTCTTTTCAACAGACTGACTGTCTAGAGAATATCCATAATGCTCTAAATGAAAACATATGTTCCTCTAACCCATGGCAGTGGGGAGATGGGGAAAGTAACCATGCGATTTTCAGGAACCACCTTGTGGGGAAGAGTTGCTGCAGTTGGCTGCAGCTGGGCCAAAGAAGGAGCTGGAGACAGTACAAAGGTTCTTTTATGGCATCTGTCTCCCCACCTTCCTCCCCCCTGCCCTCTCCCTCCCTTCCCCCCTCCCCTCTCCCTCCCTCCCTCCTTCCCTCCTTCTCCCTCCCTCCCTCCTTCCCTCCCTCTCCCTTTCCCTTCTCCTCCCCCCCTCTTTCACCCTCCCCCTTCCCCCTCTTTTTTCCTCCTCACTCCCCCCAACCCCCTTTTATGTAAATAAAAAAGTTTTACCTTGAAAAGCCAAGGGAGAAAATTTTGAAATTTTGAAACAGAGAAAATTTGGCTTCACTTGAGAAATGAGACTGGGAAACGAAGGGAGAGTGCTCTTTTTAGGTTCCTTTCGGACACCCTCAACAAGCTCAATTAATGGGCAAGATGTAAAACATAGGAAGATGATGTTGGTTTTGCAGTGTTTCTTGTAAATGCGAAATGGCTGCTTGTGTAATTAGATACGCTGATTTGCTGATAACGTAAAATATTATGAAACCATGCTCTTTCTAATTGCATTTGCTATCTTGGGTTGGTTTTGAAAAATATTAGTAATGAGACAGAAATCTGTATTTTGTTTGTTGTGTGTTTTATCGGCCTTCTGCATAGCAGATTTCTTTCAGAGTTGTATCTTCAGCTTTTTTAACGGGGGAAAGAAAACCCTTTAGAAAATCTGATTCCTCTCTCAGGAACATTCATGACCTTTGTAGATTTCTTATACCCCGTGTCAGGCAGAGATCATGTGGAAAAGGTCTCTCATCACGTCAAGAAAAGGGCGGGTCGGTTTAGTGGGAACCCTGTCATTGCTTGAGTCTCTCCTAGCCTCCCTCCCCAACCCCCAAACTCAGAGCAGTCTACTTGAATATGAGAAGCTTCACTAAAAGTTAAAGCAACAGCCCTTCTGGTGGGCATTCTGGCAACTGGTCAAAAATCTTAAAAATGTGCTAGCTTTGACCCAGCCGTTTCATTTCTAGGAAGTGCTCTTACAGATCTAACAGAAATAAGTCTATCAAACGATTTCATGAAAGCGATGATAGTAAAACCATAAGTTCACTTAAATGATCGTTTATTTGTATACAGAATTCTATGGAACTATTAAATGTTGATATTTTTATTGCAAATTGAATACATATGTTATACTGTCTTTTAATGAGTCAATATTTGGAATCTGAGGGAGGTTTTTTTGGTATTATGTCATTAATTCTGAGTTTGAAACCAGGGGAGCTCTGCAAATTGTGTGCGCACTAGAGATAGAGACAGAACACAGAGTGGTGGTTGCTGGGAACTGGATGGAGGGGAGGTGGGGAGTTGGCGTTTCCTGGGTGCACAGGTGCTGCTTTGCAAGATGAAGAAAAGTTAGGGACATGGATGGTGATGGTTACGTAACACTGAGAATGTGCCTGATTCCCCCAAACTAGACACTTATAAATGGTAAATTGTAGGTAATTCTGCCACACATCTTTCAAAAAAGGAAATGTGATCGTAGAATGATTAAAAAAAAAAAAAGTATGGGTGGGCCTCACTCACCAGGTTTCGAAAAGTTTCCTTCAGAAAGCAAAGCTTTCATTTTTAATTGTAAACATTTTTATTTTTTTTTTAAGAAATTCATTTGTTAGAGCATGAAGTGTGTGTGTGCAAGCAGGGGTGAAGGGCAGAGGGAGAGAGAGAGCGGGAGAGTATCAAGCCAAGTTTGCACTGATCATGGACACTGATGTGGGGCTTAATGTCACAAGCGGCAAGGTCGTGACCTGAGTGAGTCTGAGCTTAACAGGCTGAGCCACCCAGGTGCCCTATTGTAAACACTTCTAATGTGTATCACTTGAAAACCTATATATATATTTTTTCCACACCATCACTCTCCCATTATCAACTGAAAATATGTATCAGAAATTTCCTAACATCACTGAATGCAAAGGAAAGCTTTTTTTTTTCTTTTAAAGATTTTACTTATTTATTTGACAGAGAGATCACAAGTAGGCAGAGAGGCAGGCAGAGGGAGCAGGAGAAGCAGGCTCCCCGCTGAGCAGGGAGCCGGACGCGGGGCTGGGTCCCAGGACCCTGGGCAGCCGCTTCACTGACTGAGCCACCCAGATGGCCCAACGGGGAAAGCCTTTTGATTAGAAAAGACAATATTTGTCATTAACTTCCTCAAGCTTTTTTGGAGATAGAATCGTCTGCATCTTTAGATCGCTCCCAGCCTTGACTGTGTCAGTAATCTATTACAATAGAACTGTTCTGGAAGCTTCTGGATATGGCAGGATTTTCCGAAGGGGGAGAGTGTGATGGGATCATTAATTTTTCTTCTTGACATAGTCTAATCAATGTCACATTAAAAGTACGCATTTTCCTTCTCATTTTGTATTTTCATTATCTTCTCCATCTCCCCTGCCTTCTTGTTCTTTATGTATCTGTTCAAATCCTTCGTTAACAAGAACTCCAGGGGTGCCTTGGGTGAGCATCTGACTCTTGATTTCGGCCCAGCTCGTGATCTCAGGGTCGTGAGATCAAGCCCCACACTTGCTTCCACACCCAGCATGGAGCCTGCTTAAAATTCTCTGTCTCCCTCTGCTCCTCCCCCCAAAATTTAAAAAAAAACCAAAACACCAAAAAACCCAATTGATCTGTGGCTTGGAAGAGATCCAAGCTAAAATGTTCACTCTATCAGAATCTGATGTTTTATTCAGTATTCATCTAATTAGTAGGCCTTGAAGAACTCAGGCTGTGAAACCCTCTGGTCTCAATATGCTTTTTGCTTTAAAAACTCCAACAATAATTGAGAAGATCATCGACCGGTATGGTATGGTTTTGTGTTGAGATGGGTCAGTACATCTTGATAAGATGTTAGACCACGGGGCGTCATGCTTACGAATCTGTGGACCGAAACGGGCATCCTTCAGTGTGAGAAGGAGAAGCTCCCCAGAGTGCAGGTCTAAGGGGACGAACCTGGGCATCGCCAAAGATGGTGAACAAAGAAGAAAGCTGAAGTCCGGCACCAAGCAGTCTGCCAAGCTTCTCCCTCTCTGCCGGCATCTCTCTCTCTCTCTCTTTTTAAAATTTTATTTATCTATTTGACAGAGAGAGATCACAAGTAGGCAGAGAGGCAAGCAGAGAGAGAAGGGGAAGCAGGCTCCCCGCTGAGCAGAGAGCCTGATGCGGGGCTTGATCCCAGGACCCTGGGATCATGACCCGAGCTGAAGGCAGAGGCTTTAACCCACTGAGCCACCCAGGCCCCACTGCTGGCGTCTCCTATCTTGCTCTCACCATGAAGTGGCAAATTCTAGATAAGCAACCCACGGATATTGCCTCCTGGTAGGATTATTCATGTATATTTATGTGATTTTATTTGGTAATTAATTCAAGAATTTAAAATTTTCTTTCCTTTTTTTTTTTTGTAATCAGTACACATCTGCTTGTCTCTAATTAGTCTTTGAATTTGCTCGGTGAGGGGCATCCATGCAGCCAAGCCTGTCTTGGTGCCCACCTGCCCCCAGTGTTGGCGCCCCCCACCCCCCTCAGTTTAGCATAAAGAACTGGAGGTTTGGGTCCGCAAGGTTTACTGGCTTCTGGAAGCTCACACGGACCTCCTCACCAAGTTTCACAGTGTTCAATTATAAATACGGCAGCATTGAAATTTCATATTCCAAGATGGCTTCTTGAAAACTTGATCTCTCTTACACACTTTAAAGAAAAGAGGAAGAAGTAAGTTCTTGGTTGTAGGTCTTGGCTTAAGCTTCAGACCAAAGATTTTGGTTGAATGGAGGGGAGGGGTCCCGGAAATAGTCCAGGGGCCAAAGAAGTGGGACATTTAAAAATACTTGGAAGGGGTGTGTGTGTGTGTGTGTGTGTGTGTGTGTGTGTGTTGGAAGGTGTGTGACTTTGGGCCAGTTACCTTTGAACTCAGTTAGAATGTTCCCAAAATGGGAATTGGAATGATCCTTCAGGCTCTTTCCTGGTTTTAATCCTCTGGACTGTATTATAAACTCCTGCCTGGGCAGTCCGTTCCAAGGAAGAGTTTGGAAAAACCAGTCTTTACATGGGGGAATGCAATGAAAAAAACAATACTCAGCAAGCTTCAGAATACAATTTTTAACTTCACGATCCTCTCACCTTCTAAGTGCCTTATTGTCTGCTGTGGGGTGGGGGACACTTTACTTTTTTTTTTTTTTTTAATTTTTTTCAGTGTTCCAAAATTCACTGTTAATGCACCACACCCAGTCACTTTACTTTTAATACAAATATTGGTCTCTTCTGCCCCTGAGGATTTTTGCGCTTCTGATGTTAGTTGGCAGAGTAAATTATTTGTGACTTTGGATGCCCTCTGACCCCACGATACCGTGGAAAAGACAGAATACGTTCTTGCTTTGTTTGTGTTTGGTCATTCTTTGCTCATCTGCTGTCTAAAATGTATAAAGCTTTTTTTTTTTTTTTTTAAAGATTTTATTTATTTGACAGCACGAGCAAGAACAGGTAAGAGGGAGAGGGAGAAGCAGGCTCCTTACCCAGCAGGGAGCCTGATGCAGAACTGGATCCTGGGACCCTGAGGTCATGACCCAAGCCCAAGGCAGACGCTTAACCGACCCAGGCACCCCAAAGCTGGTCTTTTTTAAGATGGTCTCAATCATGTTGGAGGTCCCCCATTGCTGGTTGATTCATGAAACTGCTCCATTTAAAAATGGTTTGGTTTTTTTTGTTGTTTTGTTTTTTTCCTTCTCTCCTTCAGCTTATTCCATTAGAAACTACCAGGCTTGGGGCGCCTGGGTGGTTCAGTGGGTTGAAGCCTCTGCCTTTGGTTCGGGTCATGATCCCAGGGTCCTGGGATCGAGCCCCGCATCGGGCTCTCTGCTCAGCAGGGAGCCTGCTTCCTCCTCTCTCTCTGACTGCCTGTCTGCCTACTTGTGATCTCTGTCAAATAAATAAATAAAATCTTAAAAAACAAAAAACAAAACTACCAGGCTTAAGCCGTGTAGCCACCTGCATGCTTTCTGGGTTCAGCCACTCAAGTATTCACCGCATGCCGGATGAACTCTGCAAACATCGGAAAGGTCACGGTTATGGTACCCCGAGGTCTGGGACTCAGCCCAGCTCAGTTCTGGGCCCGGGAAAGCAAAACAATGCCAGTAGGCATGTACCTCACCTACAAGTGCTTGCTTTTTTTTAACACTGCCTGGATTCCTTCCTTCTCCACCGGCCTCTTTAGGCCCTCCTTCTCAGAATGCCGGCTGCTTTAGCGGGAGTTGCGTTCTCTTGTTCCTCCAAGACAGGGAGTTCTATCACTGAAACCGTGTTCTGACTTCAGTTTCCCCCGTCCTGCCAAGAGGCTGACCAGTGTTTGAAATTGACTTCTCATCTGCTGCTTGCCAGGTTTACCCGGCCAAGAGCAGTGTTAAATGAGGCCACAGACAGGATGCAAGGGGCCGGGCCCCATCCCAGAGCCCTGCTGGCTGGAGAGGGTCAAGGCCTGCAGTACGAATCTGTTCTACACAGGCGGTCGGAGAAGGCTCTCGAGAGACCTGCACAGTCGATCAGTCGGAGCCTTAGGTCTCCATGTAGTTCCTGCACTGTTGTCGGGGCGCTTTAGGAGGGCACCTGGGTTACAAGGATGGACAGATGTTGCAGTTTTCCAGGAGGATGGGATGGGCTTCTGAGATCCCCATCTGAAGGGAGCATGTGTGGTCTCATACCTTTGTTTTATAGGGCAGGCCCCGGGGGGGGAGAGGAGGGGGGGGCCAGGGTCCCCTGGGGAAGCGCTGGCCCGCACCTGGGGTGCTTGCCGTGCTGGGGAGTTACGGAGCTGGCCCATCCTGGGGTGGGGGCGGGCAGGGCAGAATTCCTGTCTTCCGTAAAGAAATCCTGCTGTCTGCCTGCCTTTACATCCCATGGATGCAGCCTTCATTCCACATCCTGTTACTTGCCCCATCCCTTCCTGGACCAGGCAATGTTCCTCCCTCCCAGAGTGAAATCAGCGTCCATAAATCTGCAGCGTCCATAAATATGAGAGTTTGTAATCTAGATGCTATCCTTTTGGTACATTGCACGCTTGTGTGGGAGTGGGGGGAAAAGAAGGAAAAAGAAGCAACATGTGGTTTGAGTGTGTCCGGGCGGGTGATTTCAGCAGCCCTCCACCGTGCTGATTCTGCTTCCTACAGGTTGATAACATGTTCTTTTTCTCGCCAACTCTTCTTCTTCCTCCAGGCTCCAAACGTGCTTATTTTAGGGACAGTGAGGCAGCTGGAGGGCAGCTTCCGATTGGGATTTCCCTCTCAGTGGGAATAGGTGAGCAAGTGTTTTTCCGTTTCAGAACAGGGAAAATGGAGCTCCTAGAGGGGACGAGCAAATATCTCCAGGTAAAGTGAAGAGACAGAGATGTAATGGGAACTGGTCATTCCAGGCTTAGGTTAGTGGAATTTGTGCATTTTGTGTTCATTGGGGATAACCTGGTGGCATTACCAGCATTGAATTATTGTGTCAAAATGGTATCGTCAAAATAGTCATTCATGTTGCACGTGAATGTGAGTTGGAATCTTTATTGGGACAAAGGAAAATATAGCCAGTCCTCTGTGAGGCCCCAGGGAATTTACCATAATCCTGCAATTACCGTCCGTTAGGTTGAAGAGGAGGTAGTGGGTATTTCTTGGAGAAGTCGGGTGTTACCATGGTGTAGCGTAGACTGTGACTTTCCTAATGACAGGTGTTAGCCGAATGTCCCAGGCACTGTGACCCTGTTACTTCCCTAATACAATTTCACCTTCAACATGACTTTGGTTGACAGTGTTCGTACCTCCGGCTGTCTCTCAGGAGGATAAGTGCAAGGATAGTTATTAACGGAACTGATCTTCAGGAATAGAATTGGAAACAAATATCCATAAGAAGATGAATAGAAGGTGGTATATTTAAGCCAATACTGTGCCAGAGTTAGAGGGGTGAACTGTGGTTCTATAAATCAAAGTAGATCTCAACAACCTAATTTTGAATGATACGAGTATGGTTTAATTTATATTTAAAAACCAGACCTACCAAGAGCTCTCTGTATTTCCGAAGGGGCGTGTGCATGTGCGTAGAAAATAAATTGGAAAGACACACAAATAGGAACATAGAATGGGAGTAATTTTATTTATGAGGTTTTATTTCTACTAAAAAAAAACACAACAAAACCCAAACCAGATGTGACAAAACATTGTCATTTCTGGCTGCTGGATAGATGGTTACTCTTTTATCTTTCTTTGTACTTGACTCTGTTTTAAAAGCTGTTCTCAGAAAGTTTTCAAAGCCTCTACTCTCGTTCAAAAGTCATAAACTATTGAACAATATAAAGAGAGAATCTTGTGATCTCCTATAAAAGCATATAACCTTGTATGTGTCTGACTAGCTTTTGCTCTTTGAAGGGATTTCTTTTAAGGAATGGCTTAGTCTGCGTGCAAAAGTCGAGCCTCCTGGATATCCGGCTAAACGGGGTTGAGTGAAGCGCGGCCCATCCGTCGTGCAAAATATCCTTAAGCGTCATGTGGTATTTATCTTCTTCGAATCGATCTCCTGTTTATGAATCTGAGCCTTTTATACTGTGACATTTCTCCAGTGGTTGTCCTTTTCCCACTTCTTTTCAGGCCTTTCCCCTTTTTTATGCGTTATCTCTACCTGGCTTGGAAATAAAGTGACTTTTGTTGTAAGCATTGGTGCGTCCTTGACTCTAACTTTGACTTAGTCACGGATTCACTGGTGACCTTGGAGGAAACGCCTCCCTTGTTCCTTCAGTGAGGTGCCATTCATGGAACCCTGACACCTGGGTGAGGAGGGCCAGTGGAGCACGGAGCAGGTCTTAGCCCAACTCCCGAAGAGCCCTTGGTCTACCTGCCTCTGTTATGGTTTCCTCATCTATGAAATGAAACTTAGACTACCTGCCTCATTTACCACATTGACCTAGGGAGCATCCATCTTCCCCTCAAGTTTTCCCTCCAGTGGTCCCCCGAATACCTTACCCCGTGTGCTAGGATGGGACCTTTGTACGTGTTCTTTTCTCCTTCTGGAATGCCTCTCGCATGCTCTTCCCTACCCCCATCTTGAAAGCTGTTCCCCCTCGAAACCTTGTTAAAATGTCATCTCATTCGGGAAGTCCCTGCATCTCCAGATCTAAGATGTGATTTGTAATTGAACTTCACAAAGAATGTTGTTAAGACAATTGACTCTTGAGCCCTTGAGTAGAAATAGTGGGGATTCACTTATTTGTGGAGGTGGGTTGTTTTTTTTTTTTTAAGATAAATACAGTACATATTATAAGTGTATTTTCCTTATGATTTTAACATTTTCTCTAGCTTGACTGTAAGAATACAGTACATAATACACATAGCATAAAAAAGGTATTGACTGTTGATGTTATTGGTAAGGCTTCTAGTCAACAGTAGACTGTTAGTAGTTAAGTGTTGAGGGAATCAAAAGTTACATAGAGATTTTCAGCCGTGGGGGGCGGGGTTGGTGCCCTTAACCCCCGAGATGTTCATAGGGCAGCCGTACTTGCTTCTGTAGCCCCATACCCGCCTGGCGTAGCTCATTCAAGGCAAGATGCTGGTCTTTGTCAACATTATAATCCTACGTGCCAGACACAGGCCAAATGCTTGGAGTGTTTGTGGAAATGAACTGTAAAGCTGATTATTTCGACTGTATTTGCAACAACCCAGGTATATTGGCCTTCCGCTTGAGGCTCTGGATCCTGTGGGGGTGGGGATGTCACGTCAGAAGTCAGTCCGATGGTGGAGGTAGATGACGCCTGTAACATCCTATGAGAAGCCCAGCGTCTGATGGTGCGCTCTAGCTAGTTGATAGTCTCCGTGGCGGCTTATAAAGTTCTGTGTCCTACCAGAAAAATCCCTTGATTCCGTAGAGTGATGGTGATCGTTCTGTGTGACAGGACAAGTAAGTTAAAAATGGCCAAATGACTTTTAAGTGCTTTTTTCCTTTTTTTTTTTTTTTTCCCCTAGCATGACCGACTACTGAGGGGAGAATTTGTGTCGAGGGCATGAAATTAATAGACGCCATTTGCGCCAACTCATTCCTGTATAGATAAGGAGACCTTGTGAGACCAAGTCACCAACAGGTTACTACTTAAAATGGTTTTCCAGCTCATATTAGCAGTGGTCTTCATATTATGTGATGATTCTGTTTATCTGAAAGGTGGGGGTAGGGGGAAGCATTAATTCTGGTGTCAAAGATCTGGGCTCACATCCCAGTTCAGCCACTTACTAGGTGTGTGGCCTTGGGAAGGTTTGTTTCCTTGGCCTTGTTGTCCTTCTCTGTAAAATGAGAATAACAATCCCAGCTTTGTCCTTTGAAGGAAATGGCGTTAATGCACCAGGGCCCAGCACACTGTCCACATGAAATTCATCACGGTTCCTATCCATGAAGCTTGGTCCTTAACACAGAGCTTACTCATTTGCTTGGTTGGTGGCGAAGGGAGGATTTTAGGTTAGTCGTGAGTCACTCTTTGGAACAGCCACCTTTTGGAAAATTTTCTGAAGTCCCAGATTTCAAACCAGTTTCCAGAATTTCCAGATGTCCCATGTAGATGAATGAATACAAGCCACCCCAGGTTGCTCTTTTTAATAAAACCCACCATTGAAAACTAAAAGGATGGTGTTAGAGGCACAGAGAAAAGGCTTATTTTATGTAGGCATTTGACATTAATATCATAGGAAGAAAAAAAAGTGTTTCTGTGTAAACAGCGAATTTTCGCCATCAGCCAATTCTGCAGCAAGGGGCCGCTATGTTTCCTTAAAGAATCCCTCTCCCTCTGATCTGCGTCTTCTGGTTTTTGTGGCATCACAGGCCAGGCCGAACCCAGTTGTCCTTGGGACTTGTCTCCCTGGGTGACAGTTGCTGCTTTGAGGAAACTTGGCCTCTCTGCCTCCATCTGGTTATTGGTGAGGACATAACAAGTGTGGGATTTGGAAAGGCAGCCCATGTTTCCTTTGATGGTGACGAAAGTGCTTTCAGAGCCCAGCCTCGCAGTCCCCAGACTTTTCTGGGTCAGATCTGTACTTGGCTTTTCCCCGAGCCCTCTGCTTTTGGCCGCCACCTTCCCAGGCCAGGGTGTTTCCATGTGTGTCCTCCTTAGGGACCTCTCGGATGGCTGCTGAGGGCACGTGGAGGTCCTGTCCTCAAAGCCAGTTTTCCTCTGCAGGGAGGTTCCAATTCAGTCACTCAAAACCCAAAGAGATGTGTTTCTCCTTTCACAAGCCCTCAGACTGTGTCCACGGAAATAAGACAGGAATCCACGCAATGTCTGTGCCCTCACACGGGCCTCTCTGCTTAACTGTGGCATTGATGGACACTGCTGTCTAGTGATTTCTGATGCAGGTGTCTAGTCCTGTGGGGGTGACAAGCGGGACAGCTCACATCCTAGTTCCGAGTGAAGACGGAGAGGTTCTGTCAGGCCACAAATGATAGCTCGTTGGCCAGCTTCAGCCGACCTGCCAGGAATAGTCTTACTTTTTAAAAACTTTTAACTCAAAACGTTTTTTTAATTAAAGCAAAATACGTATACCATAAAATCTACCGCGTTGACCATTTTTAAGTGGATAGCTCAGCAGTGTTGATTAAATTCACATGGTGGGCACAATTCACATTGTTGCCAGAACTTTTCTATCTTGGAAAGCTGAAATCCTATTTCATTTGCATTTTTAAATGGTTGAGAAAGGGAAAAGGAGACTATCTCATGACACGTGAAAATGACATGAAATTCCCATTTCAGTGTCCATCATCAATAAAGTTTTCTTGAAATACAGCCCAGTCCATTCATGCTGCAGCGACAGAGCTGAGTGGTTACGATGAGACCATATGGACTGTGGACCATAAAGTAGGTATCAGCTGGTTTGCCAGCCCCAAAGCAAGTCTAGTTGATGACATGTTCTGTTTATCTGTCCTTAGAACTGATTTAAGGGGCCCTGTGTATTTCATTATTGTGGATTTGTAGTATCATAAATGTTGCTGATGTATTGGCTTTAATATTAAAACTATGGTAACACATGCTGCCCTTAACTTTGAATCAACCCTATAGAAATGAATCTTCTTCAGTTGCAATTCTTTTAAAAAAAAAAAAAAAATATATATATATATATATATATATATATATTTATTTATTTATTTATTTGGGGTGGCAGGGATGTGGGGAGGAGGGATGGGGGAGCTAAAGTCAGGCCAACTCCGCGCTGAGCACGGAGACGTGGGGCTCGATCCCAGAACCCTGAGATCATGACCTGAGCTGAAATCAAGAGTCCAGTGCTCAACCAACTGGGTCACCCAGGCGTTCCTTCCCTTGTAATTCTTAGTGATGATCTTTGCTGGTGAACGTAATGAGCTACTTTTTTTTCTTTTTTAACTCTATCTGGTGAGAAGGGGCGCACGCATTTGAGTTGGGTGACCCAAATGGAAACAATAAAATCCTAGTAGATTCTTCCAGTGTAAGAGGAAAATAAGCTTGAATTTAAAAGCCCCCCAGCACTCAGTTCAGATACTGTGCTGGGCACCCCTCGAGAAGATTCCAGTCATTTCTTGGTCAAGCTGAGTGCTTGTCGCCCGAGTGATCTTCAATGTGGAGCAGATTCTGCAGTCAGCTGTTGGCGATTGAGGTTCCATAGGGATTTGTTTCAGAAATACGAGAAATGCAGGAGAGTAAGGACTAGGACTCAATGCAAGAGTCCAAAGGCTCAGATCCAGGTATCCCCCCTCCAGGAGGAATTCTACTTTAGTACAACTCAGATGAATGGAGAGGTGCGTGTTTCGTGTGTGTTTCCTGTTTCCCTCGCCCTCTCTTTCCCTGGAGACTCTTACCATTGTCTTGATTTGGACAATATGTGTCTGTTCTCTTGGTTGTCACGGCAACTTAAGTTACTCTTCTTTCTCTTACCCTTTTTCTCCTATTTGTTTCCAGCTTTTGTGTGATTCAAATAAATTCCTGGTCTTTCCTTGCGCTTGGAGCAGTGGAGGTTGCTTGAAGCCCTTTCTGAGCCTAGAAAATTCATGGTCCTTTCGGGGCATCTGTGGCTCCTTCTGTCATAAGGGGCTTACCTTTCCTCTTATTAGAGACTGTGCTGCCTGCACGTGACGGCTCTTCCTGTATTTGCTAAAGCTATTTGTGTGAATACATAGGAAATTCAATTGGATTTTCTTATTATAAGAATTTAAAGCCTGCAGAAAAGCAAAGCCCTGTGTAACTACTCCTTGCGTTCAGTAATGAACATTTGCCTAGCTGCTTCATCTATCCATTTATCCATCTTATCTATTTGTCGAAGCTTTTTTATTTTTTAAAAGATTTTTATTGGGATCGAGCCCCACGTCTCCATTTTAGAGAGAGGCAGAGTGAGGGGCGGGGGCAGAGGGAGAGAAAATCTCAAGCAGAGAGAGAGAATCTCAAGCGCAGAGCCCGACTCGGGGCTCGATCCCACGACCCTGAGATCATGACCTGAGCTGAAACCAAGAGTCGGTTGCTCAACGGACTAGCTGCCCAGGCGCCCCTGTGGAACCTTTTAAAAAGAAATGACACCAGGATCTTTCACTCTTCCTTTTTAAAATAAACTTTTAATTGAGGTATATACCATTTACACAAAAAACTATACAAAGGACAAGTGTACAGCTTGACGAGTTTTCACATACCTTTAACTCTTAAGTACTCTAGAATGCATCTCCAAAAAGTAAAGATATTCATGTGACCACCACACCAGGAAATCCAGTTTCAATGTTAAATTCTTAGAACTATGAGGTGATCAGGAGCAGGAACCTTGACCTTCTCATGGGCCAACAAGATGCTTCCAGTGACTGCTTGATTCTTTGCCTCGTTACTATTTGTTAAGGGAGTGGTCACGGAGGAGAGAGTTTAGGCAACAAAATTTTTTTAACTTGGTTACTTGGAACATATCGACTGAGTGGAGGTGTATTAAGAGTCTGGTTTTAGGTAGAATAAAAATCAGTGGTTATTTAAGAGTTAACCACCAAGACCATCATACTGCATCCAGTGGAGAAATTTTGGGGCCCGGTAGGATCCTAGGTTAACGTAGAGTCAATTTTTAATAGCGGATTTCACATTGACCGCTAGGCAGATGTGTCATAAACCATCATAACCCTTTCCTGTTTGGTCAGAGCTTATCACGGTTCTTTGTGGAGGCTGAGCTGTTAATGTATCTTCAATAACACATGACTAGGAAATCTGGTAAAATGTGTTCTGTTCTTATTTTCAAAAGCTCTTGTGGGCTGTCCTAAATTCTTCATGTGGGCAATACGAGATCGCACATCTGGTTTTAAATATACGTGTACATGGGCTTTGTTGGGTCTTGGTTTTTAAACTCTTAGTGATTTTAAAGCCTCAGTATGTTTTTCTTGGAAAAAGCCATTCTGCTAAATGTTCATTCCTCTCCTAGATGTTGGGCAGTCCATGGGATCTCGAGGGTTCCTTTGTGATTAACAGATGTAGAGACGTGAATGAGTTCAAATACCAGCTTCGTGAGGGCCTCACAAAGTGTGCCCGGGAAACTTGAAATTCAACCGAGTAAATTTGAAGAATGTAATTGGCTTTATTTAATCGATTTCGGAATCGGGCAGCATCCCATCTAGCACGTAGAGGGGGTACTCTAAGGAATCGTACACGATAGAAGGTTTTTACAGGAAGGATGATGGGTCAAGGAAGTTATTAGCAAGAGAAAAGAATTGTTCTAGGCATGATCACCTTCCCTTAGTGGGAAGGGCAGGGGGAGTGTCTAATTATGGGGGGTAACTCCTTTGAGGTAGTATGTGGTGACAGTGTGGGGACCTGGTGAAGCCGTGGCCCGAGATCGGAAGGCCAATGTACGAATCTCCGAAGCTACTCTCGTGTAGCTTCTCATCCCATGTACTCGTCCCATGATTTCCCCTGTGGTTTCACACTGTCGTCCTCTGAATTGGAAATCACAACGAAGGAAAAGACGGATTGCGGGTGTTCGAGCCTCTCCTTGTGAATATTAGTATGGACCCGTGCTGGTGTCCCAGTGACACAAAGCTCCGCAGGAAAGTTGGAACCAGCCTTCCTATAGTTACTCAGGGACGGGGAGGAACTGCTGCTTTCCTTCCTCGGTTTTTCAGAGTCAGCTGAGACCTGAAATCTCTGTTCCTGGAGCCCAGGGTTTGGAAGGATGAAGACGTTCTACCCACAGTCACACAAGGGATGACGTTGTTGCACATACAGGGGAGAGCAATGAGGGAAGCCTTTGGTGCCGTTTGCTGAAGCCGCCTTCCCAGCTTGCTGCCTCTGCCGGGCTTAACGTGGGCAAGCCCGTGTCCTGGGACTCACGGCACTTTGGTGAGACTAGCTCGTGGTACACTGGTGATTATATATTATTTTGAAAGTACCGCAAACAGCACTCTTTGCACTCGAGTAAAAAGCCCAGCAGTTAGAATAGTTTAAAATAAAATTTTCACTTGGGGACCGAGTCATGAAATACACTCCCCTCGGTTTTCCCTCTCACTTCTGTCTTGACCTTCGTTTGTGTTCGGGAGCCTAAGGTATCTTTGTCTCAGTCCTCAGGGGCCCGGTATTAAAGTGCGAATACGTGGGAAGAACATCACTTAATAGGTTGCCGTTTTGCCAGCTGTGTAACTGGTAGGGGCTGCTTGGATGTCTTGTCCAGAGTTGGAGTTCGGGGTCTCTGGATTAGTGATGTCTGTCTGTGGGGTTAGAGTTGGAGTTCAGGGTCACAGGCACTGGGCTGGATTAATGATGTCTGTCTTGGAGTTGGAGTTCAGGGTCACTGGTGCTGGGTTGGACTAGTGATGTCTGTCTCTGAGGCTGTCTGAAGCCACAATTGCTACTCTTGCATTTGAGCTCTTATCAGCTCACATTTCAGAGATAATTAGTGATAATTACTGAGCTGGGACTGGAGCCTGGAGCCGTGGGGGCAGGGAGAAGCCAGTGGCTGGACTGTGAGAGGGTTCTGGAAGCCAGCATTTTCAACTTTGCGTAGAGCCCTTGCTAGGGCAGCGGCTCCCGCTTTCTGCCCACAGTCCCCTAGGCGTTCAAGAATTATCGGTCTTCTGCTGTTGAGAAGAATGGTAAAGTGTGTTGCTTACATAGCTGCTGTGAGGTAGCTAATCTCTCCTGTGTGTAGGGAAATAGAAGTTCAGAGACCACACAGAGGAAGCTTTGTGAAGACTGAAGGTTCTGACTTCAGGGGAGGAGTTCAAGGTTAAACTGTGGAAGGACCAGTTGGGCAGGGATTTGAACCTCGCTTGTCTCCTGGCAAAGCCTATCTTCTCTCAACTACAAACGGAAATATAGGAATGCTGTAGCTCCGGAAAGAATCAGCCTTTGTTTATAAAGTGGCAAAACCTAACTTTTGCGTGGCTGGGGACAAAAAATAAAGTTTACCAGGTGTGGCTGCTAACCTTGACCTCTTCCAAGGAGACATTCCCTCAGTGTGAACACCGTCTCCACTAATGCATGCATGGGTTTGTTGTTTTGTTCATTTTTTTCCCCCTCCTCACACTTTTTTCAGATGGCATCCTCTATTAAACTTGGTCATTTTGCCAGGGTGACCCTGTAGAGAAAAAATTTAAAGGACTGAGAAATGGAAAACAAAAACACCAGGTATTCCCAAAATATTCAGGCAAGTTCCCTGGAGCTTTTGGTGTGCACACGGGCTTGCTTGGTTTGGGAAATGCATTGCTGGCTGGTGAGTTTCTCTTTGTCTGAAGTGGAGAGTTGCACGGGCTCCTAACTGGCCATGTTTCCCGTTCCTGATCAGGAGAGACTGAGGGGGCCACGGGCCGGTCCTTATGCATTCACTACCTGGAGGAGAGGAGCTTGTGTGAAAATTTTTGCTTTGTTTTAGATTTCAAAGAAGCAGGTCTTTTTAAGATTGGTTCCTTCTCTCTCTCTCACCTTCCGTTGTCCCTTTGCCATTTCAGAGGGGCCTGGATAATCCCAGGGAGAGGATTTCAGTTAAGCATTAAATACTAGCAAAATTGTGATTAATCCACTCCCATGTTGATCTTGATCATCCAGAATCTTACATGTCAAAAGAAATGTATCAGTACCATTCACATAACTAAAAACCTCCTTTAAAATGTTAGGCTTTTGGGGGCACCTGGCTGGCTCAGTTTGTAGGGCATGCGACTCCTGATCTCAGGCTCCTGAGTTCAAGCCCCACGTGGGGCACGGAGCTTACTTTAAAAAAAAAAAAAAAAAAAAAAAGTTAGGATTTTATCTGCATATCAAGTAAATATGAACAATCATTTCTCTTTTGAGGTTTTAACTCTGGTCAAATAGTAGATACTTGGCTGATGGGTTAGTTCCCAAGTGGTATGATTTTATTAAAAAGTGTGAACTTCATTTTCATGAAACTGTATTCATCTTGCTGTCCTGGGGTGGATCGCTGAATTCACTGTATTCGTCCGGCAAATGTTTTTCCAAATGAACTCTGGCTGTGAGTGGTCAGAGGGAGTGGTTCATTTTAATTTCCTACATGGGATTCAATAGCAAGTTAATGCCTTAACTTTGTCTCTAATGTCCCATTTTTTTTGTCCCAAATTTTATAAACGTTACAAGTGAACTCAGGCTCTTGTCATTCTAAAGTAGACCTAACACACTGGGCTCCTCATTCATGGAATAAATGGTGTCTGGGATATGCTGCCATGTAAAGTGGGTGTGTGTGAGTGTGGTTAGGGATACGAATGAAATAGGACTGGCCATGAGTGATTGTTGCTGAGGTTGGTGATAATTAGGTATGTTTTTAAAATCATCAGTGGGGCACCTGGGTGGCTCAGTGGGTTAAAGCCTCTGCCTTTGGCTCAGGTCATGATCTCAGGGTCCTGGGATCGAGCCCCACATCGGGCTCTCTGCTCAGCAGGGAGCCTGCTTCCTCTCTCTCTCTCTGCCTACTTCTGATCTCTGTCTGTCAAGATAATAAATAAAATTTTAAAAAAATCAACAAAAATAATGATTTGTTTCCCTCAAGGCAAAATGTGACGAGTTTCTAGGAAGGAAACTGCTTGGCCAAGGAAAGTAATTCCCAACATTTTTGGATTTTGAAAGGGAATCACCGCCCCCACCCCTTTTATATCCGTGAAAGAATGAGCCGTACTGTCGTGACAATTAGTTCATATACAATGGCCTGCTTTCCCAGCGAGTGGTTGGCATTGGTGGCTGATCACTTTGGCCTGAAAAGAGAATAAAACTTTGGACCGATGAGGGACTCCTGGGTGGCTCAGTTGGTTGGACGACTGCTTTCGGCTCAGGTCATGATCCTGGAGTCCTGGGATCGAGTCCCGCATTGGGCTCCCAGCTCCACGGGGAGTCTGCTTCTCCCTCTGACCTTCTCCTCGCTCGTGCTCTCTCTCACTGCCTCTATCTCAAATAAATAAATAAAATCTTAAAAAAAAAAAACAAAACTTTGGACTGATGAACGGCTAACATCTAACACCCCACCCCACCCTTTCACTTTCTGGGTTGGAGGCAGTGTGATTGGTGTAATGTTTAAATACAGTGGAGAAACATGAAACACTCAGGCCTGCATTTATTAATGGATTGTAAAGTGTTTACACTGAGAAGCTCCAAAAGTTACCACCTGCTGGTGAAACTAACAGAGGTGGGAGACAGGGTAGATCTAAAGCTCAGAGTCTCTTTCTTCTTGCAAGGTGCCAGGCCGATGGACTGGAGCTCTGATGCTAACAGCAGCTCCCGCTGACATTCTCAGATGGCAGGTCTGGCCAGCGCGGATGGCTCCGTGCCTGTCACCGCTGTCTTTAAGCATAATTGGAAGCTGGACCTCTGTGTTCAGCCTTCCCTTGATGAATGTAGTTGATGAAATGAGGACCCCAAATGCCAAGGACAAGATGAGTTTCTAGATTATCGAGTGTTTCAGAGACTCCGAAAAAGACATTCGGAAGCCTCAGAGCCTGTGGATTCTGCCTGGAGCGTCCAGGATTTATAACCAACGATGTCAAACGAGAATTCCTCTTTGGACACTGTGTTCCCCTCTGCCCATTTCATAGAGCTGTTGATTCATCTATTATAGCATAATAGTAATTGAGGAAAAGCAGGAGATGGGATGAGACCTCAGCCCTGAGTATGAAAGCAACAGGGAGATACTGTACCAGTAAACAGAACAGAACACCTAAAAACATTTGTAAGTAATTGTGTTAGGGCCCCGGCCACATGGCTAACGTTTCATCTTCTTTAAAATGGCCCTTAGTGTTGTTAAGTGATTTTTACAGTTGGATTTGGGTGTCCAGAAGGACTGAAATAAATCAGATCCGGACCTCAGAATGGCAGGGATGGAATTTTCTTATCAGAGGGCAGGGGTTTAAGGAGCGGTTCGGCTCCATAACGGGTAACTGGACAGATTGAGCAAACCCCATGCCCTTCTCGAGACCTGAGCGAGGACACCCCTCCAACCCCGGGGGAGGCGGGGGATGTTCCCGCTACCCCCCCACCCCTCACCCCCCCACCCCCCGGCACTGGGGGCGTTTCCAGCATCGTGGGCGTGGCTGGGAGAAGGGGGCAGAGGAGAGGGGCTGATTGTACTTGCTGTTGATACGCAGGCTTGTTTGCTATTGGGTTCTTAATTTCCTGGTCATTTGTGTTGATGGCAAAAGCTCCTTGAGAGAAGAGCCTCAACATTATAAATACAAGTTTATTGTGTTTAAAGTGATTTGTCGAATCAAATCAGGGAATGGCCTCAGACCGTATCTGAGCTCTTGGATTTCCTCTGGGAATTTCCCTCATCCCTCAAATTTCCCATTTAATTTCCCTCATCAGGGGCACCTGGGCGGTGCAATCCGTTGAGCATGGAGCCTCCGACTCTTGGTTTTAGCTCAGGTCATGATCTCAGGGTCGTGGGATCGCGCCCCACGTAGGGCTCATGCTCAGCACGGAGTGTGCTTCAGATCCTCTCTCTCTCTCTGCCCCTCTCCCCAAGCTTTCTCTCTAAAATAAATCTTTAAAAAAAAATCATCATTTATTAAAAGATTACTCATAACCACATAAATTGGTCCCATTTTTTCCAGCAGTTTTTGATTGCTGGTTCCTGGTTGTGGGGGTGGGGGATGGGTGGTACTGGGCCTTAGAAGGGAAGGCCGGCTGTGAGCACCTCCTGGGTGCAGCCTTGGGGATAAACCTTCAGACCGAGACTCACTCCACCGTATTTGCATATTAAACATTGATTTGTTGGCACAACTGCTCGTATTCATCGATAAACCTGGGTAGGAGGCCCCCAGGACTTGCCAGATGGAGCACTTCCTAATGCCACTTTCAGCAACTTGTCCATTCTGGTTTCCTACCTCCTGGTTTCCTGGAATATGCCATAAATTTTAAAACCTGAATCGTGAAAATGTTTGAAGGCTTTCTGATGCCTACTCTGACGAGGCTGCAGTGTTTTTACTGTTTTCATTGTATTTATCCACACTGACAGCATAATAAATAAATACTAAGTTTACATACGTTCGAGAGAAAAATAGCCTGGCTAAGTGCCAACATATGAAATGTATCGTTTCAGCTACAGTTCTCTGAGTATTTTATATATTCAAGAGAGTGTCGAACTAGTGTTTTTGTTTTCCACATTGATCCTGTACTGAGCATTTTATCTTTATTTATCTATTTATTTTGTAAATAAGCTCTAAGCTCAATGTGGGGCTTAAAATGAAAACCCCAAGATCAAGAATCGCATGCTCCACTGAGCCGGCCAGGTGCCCCCCCCCCCTCTTCACTGAGCACTTTAAAGTACCCTGTGATGAAGTGAAATTTCTACCTTTTCATGAATCAAATCAAATTTCTTCACCCCTTGCATATGCTACTTGAAACCCATTCCACCCAGTTCTGGCTGAACTTCTGTGATGCAGGAAACGATCTCTGCCAGGCACTTTGGGTAGTCACTTAAAATGTGGCTTTTGGTTCCGAGAAACTGCATTTCTAGTTTTGTTTCATTTTAATTACATTGTGAAAGGCAAGTGTGGGTAGGGGCTACCAGGTGGGCAGAACTGGAGAAGAGATTCCCCTAAGCTGGGGCCCCTCTACCCATGGGAGGTGTGTCTCCTGCCATCCCTTGCGTTGGCAGTAACACTCCTAGGGGCTTGGGTAAGAATGGACGATCGTGAGAACGGACACAGTCCAAGGCTGCGAGTCTGGGGACAGAGCTGGGGTTCTAGAACATTCTCCATCCCGCTTTGGCCTCTGCCCTCCCGTCCTCAGAGGCTTGCTCTAATGGCTGGAATGTCTTTTTCAGGGATTCTGGGCCTCTCCCTTTGCCCTGGCTCCTTTCCTGCCAGATATCACCATTGTCACATTAGTGTCCCCATTCCCAAACTTTATGCCCCTTTGATGCCCGCCCACGCCCTTCCTCCCTCAGACTTGTTGCCTGCCCTTCCTCTTCTCTCTCTTGCCCTACCCTAACTTTTGTTACTTTATCTCAGACTGCTGCCTCTGAGATAAAGGCAGGCTTTATCTCAGGAAGGCTCCTCACTCTGCTTCACGGGCTTTCAGGATCCGTTGTCTCTCCAGCTTCTCCTCTGCCGCCTCTTCCGCTCCAACTCCAGATCCACTGCAGTGGGTTCCCTAAACTGATGGACCCGCCAGCTCCCGGGACTTGGCACACGCACAGCCTTGTGCCTTCCTGAATGCGCTCTGCCTGGGGCGCATCCAAGTCTCGCTCCTTGTGTTGGTTGAGATGCCTCTTCCTGCAGGAAGCCCTTCAGGTCTTCCTGGGTGGTCAGGTGCCCCTCTTGCATGCCCCCAGTCCTATGGGACCCCTGTGTCTGTGTTGTGCTTGCAAAGCGAAACGGTGCCCTTTGGGACACTGCACTTGGTGTCTGTGTTTGGCGAATGAGCAACACGAACAAGTTAATCATGAAGCCCAGACCTTGGGTGCTTTCTGTGTGCCCACGCGTCCTTAAATCCCAGGTTTGATAAATTAAGGAGATTTACAGAAAGTCTGTCTGGATTTTATCCCTCAAACTTGTTCATGCATTGCCCAATTTCATGGACTCTGTATTTTTGTTTTTGGGAGAACAAAGAACACCCTATTCTTGCTACGGCGTGCTACAGACCCACTCGGTTAGGCTCGTTGTGTTTTATCCATGGCCCGTAGATGGCTGGTTCCCACAAAGAAAAGTAAACATAGAGATAAGAGATTTGTAAAGGACTTTGTGTAATACCATCTTAAAAATTTTTTTTTAAAGATTTTATTTATTTATTTGACAGACAGATCACAAGTAGGCAGAGAGGCAGACAGAGAGAGAGGAGGAAGGAAGCAGGCTCCCCGCTGAGCAGAGAGCCCGATGCAGGGCTCGAACCCAGGACCCTGGGATCATGACCTGAGCTGAAGGCAGAGGCTTTAACCCACTGAGCCACCCAGGTGCCCCTTAAATTTTTTTGATAATTATAATTAAGAAAAACAGAAGCAAGAGAACATTTACATTTATTGCTAATAGCTGATAAAAAAAATCATTTGTTTTAGAAAGGCAGGTTTCAGAGGAGTAACTGTGGAGGGGCATTGATGTCATTAGTCATTACTGTTCTCGTTGGTCTCGGGCACTTGTCTGCCCCGGACTTGCATATCCTTGTTGCCCTACACACAATCTGCACTCACTCCCCATCTCCATCTTCCTCTAAATAAGCACAAGAAAGGCACTAAAAGCATTCCCCCAAATGCTTTAAGCATTAGCTAATCTCAGTGGGGAAAAAATTTTTTTTTAAAGATTTTATTTATTTATTTGGCAGGCAGAGGTCAGAAGTAGGCAGAGAGGCAGGCAGAGAGAGAATGGGGAAGTGGGCTCCCCTCCGAGCAGAGAGCCTGATGTGGGGCTTGATCCCAGGACCCTGAGATCCTGACCCGAGCCGAAGGCAGAGTCTTAACCCACTGAGCCACCCCAGTACCCCTCAGCAGGAAAAAGTAAATGGGACTACCTGCAAACAGAGAGTTTGCTGTGGGGTCACTAACATTAAAGATGACAAGCCTTTGGTGTTGGAGAATTTATAGCCGAGGCATCACCAAGTTATTGATGAGCTATGCACTTCTGATTGTTGCTAGAATTATCTAGTAAACTCAGTCCTGGCAAATGGTAAATTAACTGGTTAATTTTATATTAATTGAAATTTGGACTTGAGGTGTCATTTGGGGGTCATGCTCCTGGCCTCCCCGGCTTCTTTGGCCCTTGAAAAAAATCTTAACGCAGATGGTGATGCCAGGGAGGGTGGGTGGGATGTGATTGTGATCCTTCCGAATGCTTCACTTGGCAGAAATCCTCCCCTCGCAGGCCTGTACTTTGCTCTTTGGTTCTTCATTCAGATCATGTTTAACTCAGTTAACCTACACAGGCTTAATTATTGCTCCTAGTACGTAGAGAATTGGAAGCTATAAACCAGGAGATTGGGCAGAGCTAGCTGTGAGAACTGATAGCTGATGTTCTGGCTTTGAAGGATGTTGAATAAAAAATTTAAAATTCAGTCCTCCTCTGTTGAAGAACCCAAGGAATTATAAATATACTTAGAAATGATTTCTATCAAAGAGGATTAAAAGAGATTTGATCTTAAAAGGGGAGTTTGGGAAAATTGTCGGGTGCTTTATTTTTTGACA
>PISX010023604.1:0-29451 GCA_004024625.1 Mellivora capensis
AGAATTAGTCCCAGTTTAGAGCTGAGAATTGAAAAATCTCAGAGATTTTAAAGGACATATAATGATGTTGGGCTAAGATTGGAACTCGGTTCTTCATGATTTTGAGGCCAAGACAGGTGCTTTTCTGTTCTAGGTCACTGTTTTCCTCTGAGTATATCACAGGTGATGAGTTTCTGGTGAAAATCAGACGACTGGAGAAAGGTTCAGGTGGGAGACAAAGGAAGTCTGGGAGAATGTGGGGAAACCAGTTAAAGTATATTTCAGAGAAAATGAGGACTGTAGCCAGAACAATATGAGGGAGCTGAAAGAGAAATATAGAGGTTAAATGAATGGGACTAAAGAAAGAAATGTCTCAGATCACCTCGTTGATAGAAGTATCAAGGTGAGGAGAAGGAAACTCTTGTAGGGAGTAAGATGTTAAGGTTGATTTTACACCATTAATTTAGAAATAGTTCTTGGAAGAGTGAATGAAAATGTCCAAAGACATTTGAGAAAATACGACTGGTGTTTGAGAAAAAGGATAGATTGGCAACATGTAGGTGATGCTCTGGCACAGAGTCATGGACCTGAGATTGGACTAGTTCCCTAGTGGAGAGAGGAGATAAAAATGAATAACAATTCGGGAAGCTAAGCCTTGGGAATGCCTTCCTTTTGGAGACATAAGAAGAAAAATTATCTATGAAAACAAATAAGAAACAATAATAACAACAGATGCTATGCCTGGGGATTCAGAATAGTTTACTTTCAAAGAGGAGGCTTTAGCCTAAGAATGACTCCATTGGTTTCCTATGTGTTCATGGGCTCTAATAGTGATAATATAATTTCTTCCAGTTTGGAAGTGCTACAGTATAATTTCGGTTCTAAACAAGTTAGTGCTTGCTTATATTCTGCCTTGCATTGTTTTCTAATTATTTATTTTCCTGTGTAACTCTTGTCTCTCTAGACTCAAGACCAGAGAACATGTTTTCTGCTTTTTACATTTGCTGTAGTATTTAACAATGCTGAGCACATAGTATGTACTTAGTAAATACTTGGATTTATGTATAGGATGTAACTGAATAAAAAGGCCTGTGTTGATTGTGTTGATATAACCATTTCAAGTTTTCTTAGGTAAGTCCTGAAAGTAGATGATAAATATAAATAATATTTTATTCATTTATAAGTGATGTAAATAAAGTGAAAAATCAGTGACAGAAACAGTGCTATTATTTGGTGTTATTTAGTCAAATCATCTGTGAAAAACTCCTGAATACTAAGTAGCAGGAAGCATGAAAGGCATCTCCTCAAAACCACTCTAGTAGGAAGAAGATGTTAAGGTTTACTTTAACATGTAAATTTAGAAATCATTCTTGGAAGATTGAATGAAAATGTCCAGAAGACATATGGAAAAATATGACTGGAGTTGAAGAAAGAGGGTAGATGGGAAAATAAGCTCTCTCAAGATGGGGACCAGAGGACCTATGACACATTTAAGAGAATTCTTTGTATTACAGTTACTTTTTGTGTGCATATGATATGGTGAAGTATATAATTATTTGAAGACATCGATTTATAAGTAGTAGCTTATGGTGATTTTGCGAATTTAAAGGATTTCTTTTGAAACACTTGAGAATACTTTTAGGATATCTACAATCTTCAAGAAATTTGATCCTATTTGACTTGCAGGCCCAAGAACTTGAGTTAAAATACCACTAGCAAATGGTGTGTGATTGTGGAGGAATCATAAAATTGCATATTAAATCTAATACAGGAGAAAATGGTCATCTGAGTGGTATATGTTATTCAACAAACACTTATTGTTTTATGGTGCTAGCTACTAGGACCCCAAAAAGAACAAATATTCTCAACCACCAAGTTGCTGATAATCTAGAAGAGAGACAAATAAGTAAATTTTTACAGTACAGACACTTCTGATATAGGAGAACTCAAGAGGTACTATGACTTAGGGAGACCCAGAGACTTTGCCCTGAGGCAGATGTGAGTGTGATATCTGGTTTGACCTCTTTCTGAGTTGTGTGAATTTGAGCAACATAGTTAACCTCTCTGGGGCTCAGATTCTTTACCTGTGAAACCAGGAGAATTAAGAGTACCGTGCAGAGTTCTACATGCAGCCTAGTATAGAGTGGATGGATCCAGTAAAGATTATTGTCTTGCAAATGGCAGTAATGATGGTGGTGGGTGCTATAGTGAAGCAGCACAAAGAGTTAGGGAGGGCTTCACAGTGGAGGTGAGGATTGGTTGCCATAGTTCAGACAGGCCCAAAGAAATGTATCTGCATGAATGCAGTGGCTGGAATGAAGTTACCTCTAAGATAAGAACTATTTGCTGTTGTTTTAAAAGCAGGCTTTGAAAGAGGCTTCCACATATATAAAGTTAATCTTTTTCTTCCTCAAGTAATTGAAAAATTGTATTGGATGAAGTGTCAACAAGAAATATTTAGAGCTCAGAAAGACCTTAGGAATCCTCTAGCCCCACCTCCTTCCTTTATTAATGAGAATATTGAGGTCTGGAGTGAGCTAGGGTCTTGCGTGGGGTCATATCAGCTTAGTGGTGGCAGAGCCGGAACCCGAACCTGACTTAGGCTGGTGTTATTTCTGCCATACTAGTCTGCCTGGATAATGAGAGAACAGTGCCCATTAGCACACTCTGATTGTTATTATTTTAACAGTGCATCAAATAATTTTACATTTATTTGACATTCTGAACTTTTCAAAAAATTTTCACATCTGCTGTCTAATTTGGTTTTCACAATAGCCTGAAATTTCACTTCAAAAATAAAACAAAGATAACACCTACAAATGAAGGCAGGCCCTAAAATTTAAAGAGAATATGTCCCATCAGACAATTGGAGGAAGTGTTCATCATTCTTCAGAACTGTTTCTTTAGGCCAGAGATGGGGGGAGATATGACAGACAGCCTTGTGGATAAGGTCTTCGAACATTTTAGATTTCTTGAAAAAGTCATAATTTCTAGTGCTGAATATATCGAGTCACAAATTTGTACATAGTGTTACTCTGATGGGCAGAGAACATGTACCTTCTTTATTCTGCCTGTTCAGGTCTTATCCTGATACCACACTGCTGGCTAATGAGGACAAAAATTGATTTGGGTTCAATCCTATGTAACACTTGGCCCATATTAATGATTTAAATCTTCCCTTTAGGTGTACCAATTCTCTCCAGAAAATAAATATTTTGTCCCTCTGTTTCCTCTACCCTCACCCTGAGAGTGTGTCTAAAGATATGGGGAAGAAACATGCCTTATACAGACTTGGGGATAGAGTAAATTATTGGGTCCTTGGAGAAGTGCCTTCAGGCTTTAGTGAATCACAGACTCATGTTCTTGTCTATTGGGTACTGTTTACCTTGCTGGGATTTGTGATTAGAGAATGACTGGTGTAAATTGCAGTCTGGCTGTTTACCCTTACCTTGCTTAGATCAGGGCACATGGGGAAGGGGACTTCTGGCTGCTCGGGCCTCAACTTGGCTTTCACTGGCATTACAGGTTCCTGGAGGTCTGGCTATACTTGTCATTCACCTCCAGCCTGGGCAGGCTAAAAAGCCCCTGGGGTAGACTGCAATGATAGCTTCAATTCCTCACCTTTCCCACTATCCAGGCCCTTTACCATTGGCTTTGCACTTGCTCACACTAAAGAGGTGAAGTCTATTCCCCATGCCACCTCTGCTCCCAGTCTGATCTAGTTTTGTGACTTGTGTTGGATCCTTGTTGTAAATACAGGTTCTTCATTTCAAGACGAGGCAAGATGATGTTGTTTCAGTTCTGAACTTGGCCCTCAAGAGGCCATGCACATTTCCTCTTGCTCTGTTGTGTCTCTGCCACTACTATGTTAATATGCCAGGGCTAGTCTGCTGGAGGACGAGAGACATGTGGAGCAGAGCCAAGGTGACTAATCAGCCCAGCCCAGCCTAGATTGGCCGGAAGTCATCTTACCCCAGAAGTCTTATTACGTGCAGCCTAAATCAGCAATGTAACAGCACCATATTCATGAGTAATAAGTACTTACTGCCTTGTGCTCTTGAGGTTTTTTTGTTGTTGCTATTTTTGTTATGCAGCAAAAGCTAACTGGTAAACCATTTCATCCCCGGTATGTCAACTCTCTCTGGGAATCTTGCCAACCTTCTTGCCTATTATTGATGTCTTTCAGCTAGATGCCAGCAGGAACACACTTGTGAGATGAACTAGCTGGATTTATTTCTCATTGTCATGAGGAAACTATGGTGGGTCTCAGTAAAAGTGTGCTTGAAATAACCCATTAAAGAGCCTATTCCATTGGTTAATTTGATAGCAGATCCAAGGAAGCAGAGATTGCTTTTAGACTGGTTGTTGTCAAAAAGCAAAGGCGAGTCCATGAGTGGGTATTTCAAGAAATCTTATCTATAGGGAAGAGACTATAGTGAGAATAAAGTTGTAATTGTGAAGAAGTAACAGTTGCTCATTTAGTATAGAGGAATGTTAGCTGTTTTGTATTGCATGGTATCCTTGCTTTTGTCTTGTTTTATGATCATCTCAGAGCACTCCCCCTTGAGATAGTACCCTGGGAGGTCATTTGTATCCAAAAGTAGAACAGACTGGCCTGACTGTGAGCATCAGACCAGCCTGGAATAACACTGATGTGTGGTTGTGAATATCCAATCAGTTCTGGATACCAGTGCCTGTCTTTGCTCTTTCTCATTATCTTAGAAATCCTTCCAGAGGCCACGCAGGAATTTCTGAATTCTACTAATACCACATGTGGGCCAACAGGGGTTCTAGAGAGTTAGATTCACATCCTTTCTCTTTTCTCAACTGGCTTTTATCCTGATGAAGACGCTTATGGATGTGTATAGAAGCTTTGAGGTGTTGATTGACAGGAAGCTGTCAGTGGTAGTGGGGAGAGACCCTTCCTCCTCTCTTCTGGGATGATCCTCTCTTAATGCTCCCCTCCTATTCCATATCTCAGGCAGGAAAATCAGGGCACCTTTCCCTCAACTTTTATCTGCTTATGTCTTATGTCTTCCTCCTCTTCAATTCTTGGGCTGCAAAAGGTGTTTATTTTATTTTCACTTTAGAAAGATGAAATAGTTGAGTGTTATGAGATCCTAAGAATTTCTAGCTCTGCCACATACTAACCAGATCTAGGATAGAAAAAGAAATCATTTTTTTTTTCCAAACTATTATACCCATTACGAATAGTAGTGATTTTTCTCTTCTTCGTGGTGATTGTTTTTATTCGTTCTTCCTATCAGCTCTCTCCCTGAGGTGTATAAGGCAGAAGGTGAAGTAGGGGAATGAGCTCTGGTTTAGTGTATGTTGTAGTAAGTGGAGACCCAGAAGTGTCTGTTTCTCTAAATTGATGCTAGTTTTTTAATAGATTCTTTAAAATCCATCATATTTTCTCAACTAGGAGGATTAGGAGGAGTGGTTTCCTCCTGAAAACCTACCCTCTCTTTACGATCTAGAGAAAAAAATATTTCTCCTAGTACCCCATCTTTGACTCTGTGTAGGTCAAATAGACCCAGAATGGGGGCAGTGTGCCGTAGCCACTAGTGTGTAGAGGGCAAGCTCTGGAGTCCAGCTTCCTGGGCTCCATTTGTGACTTCACCAAGAATGTGAACATGAAATATTTACTAACATTTCTACATCTCAGTTTCTTGTATGGAATGTATATGTGTGAAATCAAAACCTACCTTGTCCATTCATTATGATGATCATATGACTGCCAAGAGCACTTAGGACAAAATCTGATATCTGATTAATAAAAATAAAATAGCCTCTTAAAGCAGCGCCTGTCATATGATACAATACAGATATTTACTATGGCTATTACTAATATTTTTACTGGTTAACTAAGACTCTGGTTCTGTTAAGCCAGGGTTTCTTGCTCCTTTCCTGAGCTGTAACATAAATATTTCTTTCCCTGGAGCCCTCTCCCTAGAGTAGAGGATGGAGGATAGATGGGTCCATTTTTCTAGTTTCTAGAGTTTTGTTCTCTGTGGTGAATAGCCCCTACAGGGTACTTATATGTGATGGATGCTTAACATTGTTTATTGAATGAATGAATGATTTGTTCTGTAGTTCTTGACTTCTCCTCCCTTTATTCAAGGGCTTAGAACTACTTAGCTTGTAAAATATTGCACAAAATGGCTTTTTCAACGTTGAGAATACCACTGGAGACTGATTTCCAAACTCCTGAAACAGCAGCAGAAAGGTGGCTGGTAACAAGTTTATTATACAAGCTCTGTTCTTTGCAGAGCCTAGGAGAAATGTCAAGTGGATTTGAATTCACTTAAACCACCAAGTTTATTTTTCCATCCTGTCCATTTCTTCCTCTTTTCCTCTACCTGAAAATATTAAATATTTCTTTGTATTTAGACATAGCAGAGAGACTCACTGATGGATGCCATTTCTGTATCTGAGTGAGAATTTATCTGATTCTTCAACAGTTTCATGAAAAGTCAATGCAGGAGAGTATCAGGATGCTAAGAGTATCCTAGGAACCCAAGAGCCAAGTGAAACAATATGAACGGATGCCTGACGAGTCCCTGAGCTTACTGTGCCTGGAGTGGAAGTGGGCAAGGAGACCTCAGTTCTGTCTCTCTTAGTCATTGCTGTCTCTGTTGTCATAGCACAACACACATTTTTGAGAATACGCTCATGTTCCTGGCTGGGAAGAAGATAGAAAAAATAATCCAGAGATTAAAGGAGAGACAGAGAGAGAGAATTTCTAGTTTGTTTTAGAAGGTATAGCATCCTGCATCTAAATTATACTAAATTAATACTAATTTATTACTAATTAATACTAATTAATTACTAATTGATACTAATACTAATAATACTAAGTTAAAGGGTACTTAATTGTACCCTTCAAAGCCAAATGTAAGTTACCCTTGGCTCAAGGGAGACGCATTTACTCCTCCATCTAGCCCTAGCTGATGCCCCTCTCCCATGCCCCAGTCATCCTCCAGGGCAGAGTGAACGTGCACCAGTGCATTTTAGGTGGAGGAAAAGCTCCACAGCGCCACGGGGTGAGGGAGGGACATCTGGTAATGGCAAATGGCTCTGCGGAGCTGTGTGGTTCCCAGCCCCCATGGCAGCAGTTGCTCATGCTCATTGGCCTGCATATATGAATATATGAGTATTCTCCTTATAGCTAATTTTTAATTCATTTAAAAATATATAAAGATATAAATATATACATATTGGTGGTATTTACTCAAAAAAAGGTGGTATGTCTTGGGATTTTATACAAATAATTTTCTCTCTCACTTTTTAAAAAGATTTATTTATTTTTAGAGAGAGGGAGTGTGTGAGTGGGTTGGGAGAGAGAATCCTAAGCAGATTCTGTACTGAATGTGGAGCCTGATGCGGGGCTCAATCTCAGGACCCTGAGATCACAACCTGACCCAAAAGCAGCAGTCAGAGGCTTAACTGACTGTTCCACTCAAGCACCCCCACATCATTTTCTCTTCAAGTAGGAAAGGGCTTTTAGTGTTGGTCATCTTGTCCAGGGCTGTCTAGCCCAGTGTCTGGTGGATTCACTAGGGTTGTGTATTGAAACTCTCCATTCCTCAGTGGCTTAAAACAGTGTGTTATTGTACAGGAATCTATGGGTCTGTTAGTTCCGCTGACCTCAGCGAGTCTTGTTTATAATTTGTGGTCATCTGGCTGGTCGAAAATAGCCTCCCTTGGCTGTCTTACGGTTGGATGACAATTAGCTGGTGTGTTGGGGGTGATTCTCGCTCACCATCCACCGGGCTGGTCTAGGCGTTTCCTCATGATAGCTGGTGAGGACTGTAAGAGAACAGGCTCCTTGAAGGCTAATAGGCTCAGAACTGACACAGGTTACATCAACCATATCCTACTGGCCACAGTAAGTCACAAAATCAGTCCAGATTCAAGGAGGTGGGAGGCGGGAAGACTACTCTTTGATGGAAATAGATGCAAAGTCATGGGGCAAGGGGCAAGACAAGGGGAATATTTGGGGCTATCTTTCTAGTGGCATAAGACAGACGATGATGCTCACTCAATACATTTTTGCCAAATGAATCAGTGACCTTAAAGGATACCTAGTCATCACCGCTGTGTGCTTCAGTGCTCTTTACTATGTCTTAACCAAATGGTTACCCATCCTTTGCTTGAGCACCAGCTGTGGTAGGAAACTCTGTCTTCAACTGTAACCCTCTTCCTTGAAGCCAATAAGCTGAAAATTAAACTGAATTAAACTGAAAAAATTGGGGCACCTGAGTGGTTCTGTCAGTTAAGCATCTGCCTTTGGCTCAGGCCCTGATGCTAGAGTCCTGGAATTGAGACCCTGCATCAGGGTCCCTGCTCAGCGAGGCGTCTGCTTCTCCCTCTACCTCTGCTCCTCTCCCCTGCTCATGCTCTCTTTTGTGTGTGCTCTCTCTCTTTCAAATAAATCAGTAAAACCTTAAAAAATAATTAACTGAAAAAAAAGATTTACCTGTTTGGAGTTCTGTTTCCCTGTAAAATATTGGTAAGGTCTTTAAAATCCCTAATAGATTTAACAATGTATTTTTTTTATGACATTCTGTGCATGGCTTCTGAAATAGGGACCACCTTTCTTCATCTCTCCACCTCTCCCTTCATTTGGTATAAAGGCATCATGTCTTTTTGAGGATAGGTGCACCATGAAAACATCTACTCAGTTGTTGTCCAAGACCCAGAGGTCAGAAATTGAAGAGCTTCAGAAAGTGGACTTTCTATATCATTTTCATGATGGTATCTGCTATAGAACATTCCTTGCTGCATAAAATGAGGTACTTCCAAAGAAATCATTTGGCATTTCTAAAGGGCTTTGCAGACATTCTGAGTTTCCCCTGTGGCAATTCTGTGAGGCCAGTGAGGGTTTTCATTCTTTTTAACTTATGGATAAAGGTTTAGATGCAGGTGCTATGGCCTAGTTCACAGGATATGTCAATGGTTGAACTTGGATAAAAGCTCATGGCCCAGGGCTCTGTCGGGAAGCTGACCTGTATTTATATTGGTAGGTGAAGGCAGATTGAGTCCATGGGCTTGAATTCTACCCTGCAGCTTTCACACAGCTCAGAGTCAGAGCCTGAGCCTATATAGCAAAAAGGGATTTCAGAGGTCTTCTACTCTAGGGCTGGGTTCTGATCTGGTTGTGAAGTCAATTTAGTGGATTGTAGGTTAATATTTTAAAAAGTGACAAAAAATAATAGAAAAAGAATAAAATAAAAAATAGATTGAATAAATATAGCAGATGTTAATAAAAATGTTTGTATTCTTTTTTGTTTTTAAGATTTTATTTATTTATTTGACAGAGAGAGACACAGCAAGAGAGGGAACACAAGCAGGAGGTATGGGAGAGGGAGAAGCAGACTCCCCACTGAGCAGGGAGCCGATGTCGGGCTCAATCCCACGACCCTGGGATCACGACCCGAGCCAAAGGCAGACACTTAATGACTGAGCCACCCAGGTGCCCCGAAAATGTTTATATTCTATATAAATAAATGTCTGTGCATATGCATGTGTATGTATAGGTATATAGAATGTTGCCATTTAAAGTCTTATTTCTTGCTGTGGTTCATGTTCAAAAAAATGTTAAAAGCCATTGGTGTAGTCTAGCCTCCCTTAGTGTAGCACCCAGGCAACTGAGGCTCAGGGACCCAGGTCACCCAGAAGTTTGGTGGCCAAAGGTAGGTTTAGAATTTAGGTGTCCTAATTCCCATTAGGTGCAGCATAACTTAGTGGAAAGAGCTGCAGATTTTGGTTCAGCCAGAAGTTGGTGCAAACCTTTGCTCCATTACAAACTGGTTGTCTAATCATAGACAAATAGCTTATCTTTATTTTACAAATGAGAAAGCTGAGGCTGGGAGAGGTTAATACTTACATCTTAGGGTTTAGGGTTGGGGTTAAATTCAGTAAGATAATATAGATGAAATAATTAAGACCTGGATCATTTGGTAAATAATTATTTCAGTCCAGGCATCTCAAAGACCATCATTACCCAACTTTTAAATATAATTCATATATATATATGAAATATAAAAATATAATTCACATATATAACATAAAAATACATATGTAAAATGATTTTAATACTTATATTGCCATGTTTTAATAATTATATATCATATATAGTATATACAATTTTATAATATATCATTTAACATAATATAAAATATATTAAAACATAAATCATAAATCATAAATATATGTGGTTATATGTATATAAATAGAATTTAATATGAACTATATTAGAACATAAATATATATATATATATATAAAATCATTAAACCTTGGCATACTTAGTGACAAGCAAATACCTGAATAATACTCAATTGAATTTTATGCAACAAATATGTGCTAAATATGTTCTAGGACTTCTAGAGATTATAAGGAAGCATAAAGCTAATCTAGTAGACAGAAATGAAGTATATACACATGAGAAGTTACTTTGAAAAACAAAATAGAACTTGATAGGTATTTTAATAGTATTATATGAATGGCCCCTTGAATAAATGTTATAGTATCTCTGATGAGGGAGAAATCATTGTGAAGTAAAGAAATTAAGGAGGGCTGCCTGGAGAGCTTGACTCTGATATTTGCAAGATTGGTAGAATTTAGAAAGTCATGGGAAGAAGATAACACCATGGGAGAGGGAGGGGGTACAAATAAAGGTACAGAGGTGGGAAATCTAATTATGTAAGGCAAATTCAGTCTAGGCAAATGGAAGCTACAGGTAAAGGAGTGAGGGAGCCTGGGATCAAATTGTAGAGGGCCTGGACTGCTAGGCTCAGGACTTGGGGTCTCATTCAGCAGGAAATGGGATCCTGTAAGAGGTTTCATCTAAGTAGTGGCATGAGAATAGAGTATTTTAAACACATTTCATTCCCAGTTTATTGGAGATGAAATGCCTTGTTCAATTTTAATCATGGGAGGTTAAAGATCACCAGTCATTGTAACCACAGATCACTTAAAAAAAAAACAAAAAACCAAAAAGATAAAAGTAATTGACTCACTCGAATAATTCAAGTTTGAGGCCAGAATGGCTAATATCATACCTCATAGATCTTGGGTAAAGCAGATTTGGAGAAATTTCTTTCAAGGCATTAGACAAGATATGGATAAGACGCTAAGTTCTGGAGATCAGTCAAGGAAGGGGGAGCAATCCAGTCCTGACCTGGCGGCGGAGGCAGAAAAATAGTTGGGATGGAGGGATGCCCAGAACCCAAGTGAAATTGCATGCAAATGCTCAAGGAGGTTTGTAGAAATGGTCCCGTCAGAAATGAGGGATGTCCCTTAGCAGCCCAGGAAAATGATCTGGAGTCCGGTATGGGCATTACAGTCGAGAGTCCAGGAAGTAGGTGACTTGTAGTTCTCACACTGAACCCAAGAATGCAGCTGTCACTTCTTGTGAGCTCAGTGTGAAGCCAGTAATTACTATTTTCTCACTCTTGAGGTGGTGGTCTTTTCGTTGTCCCCATATTTCAGACCAATCCTTTCTCCTTTGATGTTATACAGGTTTTAGCTCTTCTGCTCAAGCTAGGACTATTGTGAAAACAAACAAAAATATATTTATAGGATATAAATATTCTTTGTACCTCTTGTAACAATATGTGTGCAAAAAATCATATTTAATTATTGTTGCTGCTATTCTTACTATTTGTGTTTTTCTTTTTATTACTTTACAGTTTTTATCTTTCTGGAAATATAAATATATGTTGTTAGAGGTAACTGATGGAAGGCAATAGTAAAAATTTTATTAGCATCTCTGAATAAGAGATACACTTTGTTGATAGTATTTGTACTTCTTCCAGCTTTATTGTGGAATAATTGGCAAATAAAAATTGTATATATTTAAGGTACACAATGCGATGTTTTGATATATACATTGTGAAATGATGCCCACAGTCAACCATCACCTCAAAAGCTGAACTCATAAAAGCAGAGAGTAGAATGGTGGCTGCCAGGAGCTGAAAGGTGGGAAATGGAGAGATGTTGGTGAAAGGATACAAAATTTCAATTAAGATCTTATTTGTATTTAACTAGCCCAGTAATTAGATTCATATTTCCAGACTTCTCAGTTGAATTTCCAAATGACCTTGTAATATAATAGCTAATAGAGAATCTAGGGATCCCTGATCCTCATCTCCCACCACCCCCACCTCCTCCCTTTCCTCCTTCTTGGCACATAATCACAGTACCTACAAGTCCTACATAGCATGTTTTCCAGACTCATCTTCATTATGGCTATCTTTATCTTTTTAGATTCTTGTTTTGTGCTTCTTGTTCCTTTTATATTAGGACAATAAGAAGTGAATACAATGCTCCATCCATGGTTTGACTTTAGTGAGTCACCAAAGGATGATTATGGAATTTGTCCAGGACATAGAATTTCTACTGGTACAGTAAATATATTAGATTTGTGACATCAAAATAAAAGTACAAATGATATCATACCCAAGTTATATATTTTTTCAATTTTGCTTGGCCTTACCTGCTTCCTGGTGCCTCTGCCACTTACTCTATATTGAGCCTTAATCTAACTGATCCCTCTCATGACATTTCTAGCTGTCTCTGCTCCCCCACTTTAGGCTGGTCCCAGTATTGTCTGTGTTGTTACCATTACAGCAGAAGTCTCAGCCCCTCCCATACCCAGACTCAACCCAGCTGGAGCAACAGAGACTCTGGTTCAGCTCACCTCTTCAGGACTCAGATGAAGTGCCATGAGGCAAGAGATCTGGCTTCTCCAGTGGCTGCTCAAAGGGCTGGGAGGCACAGACAGATAAATGAGGTGCTCATGCCCCAGTGGACAAAGTTTGGTCAGTGATAAACAGGAGATAGAAGGGAGCCAGTAGATTTTTTTCCCTTTCTCCTGATGGATTGTTCTAAAGTATAATCAGTCCAAAATACATAGTGGAATTTGGTGTGAATGAACAATGAATGAACAATCAGCTAAGTTTTCTTGTGATGTTATGGACAGCATGATAGGCACAATCTTTTTGTGCTTTCCCCCATCCCTGCCCCATATCCCATTTTCTCCTTTCTTGCTGACCTAGCATTGCCGTAATTGCGTGTATGCCACGTCTGTAACTCTGTCTTCTAGAAAAGTTGAGCCAAGCCACATGCTGATCCGGTAATCACTTATTCTACAAACATGTACTAATGCTTTCCATGAATTCCAGATAATGTGCGGAAAGCTGTAGCCCTCACTTGGAAAGTTGTTCACACTGTAGTAGAGAGACTCAGTTATTTCTGTGTTGCTTATAAATTTTTGTCGAATCACAACTTTTCTTCGTGTTACTAGTACAGTTGCTGTTTTATAGAGATTAATGTAAATTTGGTACTAGGACATAAATAACATCTTATCACAGCATTTTCTCATGGTGTTTAACGTATTTTGAAGCACTGGGTTTGTGGTTATGAAGTTCCACTTAACGAATCTCTAATAATTAATTAACCATTTTCCTAAATTTAAATGTTTGTTTTCTTTTTTCCTGTCACTGTCTCCCCTATCTTTCCTCCTTCTCTTGGACCCTTCTTTCTCTCCCCCATGCTGTTCCTTTCTTCTCTGTCTACAGCCCCAACTCCCCTCCCCTTCCATTCTGACCTCCTCTTTCTCCTTCTCCTCCTCCTCTCAGCTTACACATTTTGTGCTAGGATGAGACACTGTGGCATACAGATCTTGGTCAATATGAAAGATAAAGAGCCTTGACATGGTACCTCATTACCTCATTTTCAGAAATGCTATGGTGTGTATTAATGAACAAGTAAAGTGTGAGAGCAGAGAACATGTGTGCTCTTTTCCAGGAATTATTGCTTTTTATAGTATCTTTAGGAATGTTTATATCTTTAGGGAAGATTCCTTAAAGTGGAATATGTGTCAAAGGATAAGAATGGAATTCCTCATGGCAACTGAAGGACATGGCTAAATTTCTCTATAAGTTCGTCCCTAAATTTATACATCAAAATTCCTTTGAGATTTGGCATTTTAATAGGTAATATAGTATGTTGTGGTTTTTATGATTGTGTTGGTGTGGTTGAACAGGTTTTTCTTTAAAAAGTATAGCAACCTTATTTTCTTTTGTGAATTGTATACTTACATCTATTAGAGTTTTAGGGGTTTTTTGTTTGTTTGTTTGTTTTTGTTTTTTTGTTAACTTGTGAGTAACCTTTGCAGATTAGCAGTATCCTCTGGTGTCCTGTGTTATTTCTCAGAAATATTTCTCTTAGCTTGATGATGACTTTTTTTTTTTAAAGATTTCATTTATTTATTTGACAGAGTTCACAAGTAGGCAGAGAGGCAGGCAGAGAGAGAGGAGGAAGCAGGCTCCCCACTGAGCAGAGAGCCTGATGTGTGGGCTCGATCCCAGGACTCTGGGAGCATGACCTGAGCTGAAGGCAGAGGCTTTAACCCACTGAGCCACCCAGGCACCCCCTGATGATGACTTTTTAATTCCTGATTTTACTTTATAAACATGACAGACATTTTCAAATCTGGTTTCTTGATACTTTGTATTAGTTTGACTTTCAACTTTGTCTTATCGGCAAATCAGACAAAAGATACTATTTTCAAAGCCATTGATTTAAAAAAAAAATAACATGAAACAAACAAACAAAAAAATATTGAACCCAATAAGACTAAGGTCAGAAGCAGGCAGTACCAGCTCTTTGTCTGCTAATAAATTTAACTTCGTGATTTATCATTTGCAGATGCCTTTCTCTCTTCTCCACAAAATCCCTGAGAGGCTCTGTCCCTCTTGACCTCAGCACGGGGATTGTGCCCATGTGTAACATCCCTACCACTACTTTCTAAGAGCTCCAGAGCCACCATGCAAAAGGGGGTGGCCAGATTTGGATGGTTGTTTTTATGAAACAGGTGATAATTCCTGGAAAACTGCAAAGCCCCCTCTGCTCTCACATTTCACCTGCTCATTGATCCACACCATAGAATTTCTGGAAACAGAGTAATGAAGTCACGTTTCTAGGTTCTTAATTTTTGCTACTGAGAATTGGGACAAAACCTCTGTGAGTAATCATGCAACATGGAGATATGCCAGAATTCACCATTGTCAGAGTTAACTCACAATATTTCTGTGACCTTATCCAAACCCTGGGAGCTTCCTCTGGGACAGACCAACTTATATTACATTAGGAGACATTATTCTAGCTTGGGGTGTAATTCCTTTTCAATTTTGTTTTTCTTCCACACCCTCTCTCGTTTTTAAAAAATTAACCTTGATAGAAAATGTAGAAACCAATTAGGAGTAGTTCTGTCTTTTCTCTGTTGACACATAATGGTGTGTTGAGTGCCTGGTAATTATGGTTTCTGTTGCTCTTGTTATTATGGTTTCTTCTTCATTCTTTTTTCTTTTTTTTTTAAAGATTTGTTTATTTATTTGAGAAAGAGAGAGTGTGCTTGAGCAGGGGATGGGTAGAGAGAGAGGGAGAGGGGAAGCAGACTCCTGCGGAGCACAGAGCCAGAGGCATGGCTCAATGCCACGACCCTGAGACCATACATAACCTGAGCAGAAACTAAGTCAGATGTTTAACCAACTTAGACACCTAGGTGCCCCAGTTTCTTCTTCATTCTTGTTCTTTCTTTAGACCTATAAAAACAAAATCACCCAGTGTGAAATCACTATGCACAACATGTGGGGGCCAATGTGGGCCGAAGCTGTCTGAGGTTTATGTCCATCATCAGAGCCGAGCACATGCACAGAATTCTTCTGCCATCCCTCCCTCCTGATCCTGCCCCAGGCCTCATTCAGTCCATCCTATCAATCACTAGCGCTTTGAGCTGTGGACCAACATTCCCACCCTGCAGGGGAGAGCTGGGAACTCCAGACCCATAATCATTCATGCAATGTAAATCTGGTTGTGTCCAATGTCTACCAATTGATGAGTTTTACATTGCTTCTTGGTTTCTTTTTGCAGAAAGGGAAAGGGACTACCAAAGTTGTAAGATCATGCTTCTATCTAGGGATCCTTTTCTTCCTTCCCAGAGAACACCCTAGAAAGTTCCTTCACCTTGCTTCTTGCACAGTTTCCCTGGATGTCACCACAAATCTGACTAAAGGAGACAGAAAAGTCTAGTTTGGACAAGAATGTTTCCCATGCAGTTTAACTTTTTGGCCAATCACCATTCCTAGAGCCCAGCTGCAGGGATGGATAACACATACGTTCAGCTTGAACCTGCAAGCTGTTGAGGGCAAAGAGCACAGGAAATTCAATTCCAAGCTCTAGTTGTTCCTGATCAGACTTGACGTGTGTGCCTGGACAATAAGATTTGTGACCTCAGCAGAATAAATGTAAACCTAATCCCAATTAGCATGTATAAATAGTCCTGCTCCAAACACTCGGTCTCCACTTCAGACCCTCTGGACACAGGGGAGGGAAGGGGTGCGGGCTGTTCAGCCTAGTATATGCGGGTTCAAGTAGATCAGATTCTTTCCCATCTCCTGGCAGGTGCCTGTGGGCACATTACTTCCCCTTTGCAAAACTGTGTTTCCTTTATCTTAAAAATAATGACAAAGATACTACCTGTCTCATAACCTTGTGAATCTTATGAAAGCATAGCAAGCAATGTGCCTAACACTGGGCCTGGTATAGTTTCATTTTTTAAATTTTTTGAAAAATTTTAGCTTTTAATTTTTTAGTTTTAAATAATAAAGTAATACTATAATAATTTTATGACTACTAATAAATATTATACAATAATACATATTATCTATACCACTGGCCTTTCATAATAAGAATATTAATAGTAAACTGTTTTATCATTATCATCAATATCAAGAACCAAGAAAAGAGATGTAATGCATCATTACCCATTTCCAAGGACCTAAAAGCAATTTACAGACCTGAAGTCCTTCTGACTCTGTGTGATATTTTTCTTTTGTCTTTACTCAGGACAAAGGCATACAGTCTGTATCCTATCTTGTTTGTATGATAACATGAAAATTATTCTCCTTTTCACCCACATATGCCCCTAAACTAGATTATAAGCCACTCCAGCCAGAGAGTATCTAATGTATGGTTATATGTGAAGTAGGTATGGAAAGGCACAAACTAGGTTGAGCTCATTTTCAGAAATCAGAGTGAGTATTCTTGTTGCTATTTTGAAAAGGAGTTCAGAGATTTCCTAGGGGAGGAGGCTCTGAAAAATGACTCAGGTTGCTTTTAGACTCAGAAATAAAACTAAGGACTCGATCTAAAATTTGTGTTTCTTAGTCTTCTCACTCAACACACACACACACACACACACATACACACACAAACAAATTAAAACCCAGAAAATCATTTATTCTAATGGGTGGAAGGAGCTAGTGGTTTTTTCATAGGTATAGACCTGCATGTGTTTGGGGTTAATCACACATCACAAAGCTTCCAGTTCAGTTCTAATTTGATGTAAAATCTATAGCCACTTGTGAATAATCAGGAATAGAAGTAGTAATTAGTGATGGTAGTAATACTAGTAATGGAAACATAACTGGTGATAACAGATCATTTCTTAAGCATTTGGCATGCCAAATATTATATAAAACAGTACATTCTTTATCACATTTAAGCTTTATAAGGAACCTATTATATATAGACAATTATCCCATTATTCTCATTTAACATATGTAAAAAACAAAATTCAGAGATAAAGTAAATACCTGAGGTCATTTTGTTTATTTTTTTTCCAAAGATTTTATTTATTTGACAGAGAGAGAGAGAGATCACAAGTAGACAGAGAGAGAGGGAGAAGCAGGCTCCCTACTGAGCAGAGAGCCCCATGCGGGGCTCAATTCCAGGACCCTGAGATCATGACCTGAGCCAAAGGGCAGAGGCTTAACTCACTGAGCCACCCAGGTGCCACCTCGAGGCCATTTTAATTCTTAGAATTCTCCTGGAGTGCCAGATACTGCCCCATGGGGAATACTGCAGTGAATGTAGCAGTCAGAAATCTCCATTTCTTGGAGCTTCTATTCTAATAGGAGAGGCAATGGATAAACAGATAGATGCAGTAAGTGTTGAGGAGAAAAAAAAGGTAGAGACAAGTGTTAGGAAGTGTTCGAGGGAGAAACAAAGTTTAAAGAGGGGTAGTCTGGGGAGGCCCTACTAAGAAGGTGACATTGGAAAAGGAACCTAAAGAAACAGAGGGAACCAACCACCCATCTGGAGGAAGAGTACTTCAAGTGGAAAAAAGCAAATAGAAAGTCCCTAGGTTAGGAGTTTGTCATGTTTGAGGAATATTTAGGGGCCATTGTGATGGGAATGAACTCCTGAGGTCAGAAAGGTGATCGTGGGCCAGCTCCCCTGGTCAGTAAGGTAGGAAGCATTTGGGGAGTTTTGAGTAGAGGAATGAAATGATCTGACTCCTCTTTTTTTGTTGGCTAATATATTTTCAAAATTTTGGAATTATTTTAAATTTAGAGAAAGTTTTCAAAGATAGTACACGGTGTTACCATGTATCATTCATCTCGTTTCCCCTAATGGTAACCACCTACCTAATGGCGGTGTGTATTCTAGATTTAAGACATTAACCTTGGGGGGGCACCTGGGTGACTCAATGGGTTAAAGCCTCTGCCTTTGGCTAGGTCATAAACCCAGGGTCCTGGGATCGAGCCCCGCATCGGGCTCTCTGCTCAGCGGGGTGCCTGCTTCCTCCTCTCTCTGCCTGCCTCTCTGCCTACTTGTGATCTCTCTCTGTCAAATAAATAAAATAAAATCTTTAAAGAAAAAAAGACATTAACCTTGGCACATCACTGCTCCCTGAATTACAGGATTTAACCAGATTTCACCGATTTGTCCACCAATGTTCTTTCTTCTGTTCAGGACACCAGGTTGCATTTAGTCATCCTGTCTGCTCAGTCTTCCCCCAACTCTGATAATTTCTCAGTCTTGTCTTGTTTCTCTTGACTTTGAGACTTTGAAGAGTCCTGGTCATGCATTTTGTCCCTCCCCATGGGATTGTCCAGTGTTTTCTCAGTATGACTAGGCTTATGGTTTTGGTGAAGAAGGCCACAGAGTTCAAGTGTCCTTCTCATCACAACGTATCAGAGGGTGGGTGACATCCACATGCCTCGTCACTGGTGATGGGAGCATTGACACTCAGTTAAGGTGGCATCTGCCTGGTTTCTCTACTTTGAAGTAATGGCTTGTCCCTTTCTCTTCTGTATTCTTTGGAAATGAGTCATTCTGTCCAGTCCACCTCCAAAAGAGGTGAATTAATTTATAGCTCCCTGATCTCGTGTTTAGTGGTTTACCAGATCTCTCTGGGAGAGAGAGATCAATTAGGAAACTGTTACACAAATCTAGCAAGGGATGCTGGTGACTTGGACTAGGGTAGCAGGTGGTGGGGTGCATTTGGGTTCTGGGTATATTTTGAAGGTCAAATCTAATAGGGTTTTGGGATGCCTGGGTGGCTCATTGGGTTAAGCCTCTGTCTTCATCTCAGGTCATGACCTCAGAGTCCTGGGATCGAGCCCTGCATTGGGCTCTCTGCTCACCGGGGAGCTTGCGTCCCCCTCTCCCTCCGCCTGCCTCTCTGCCTACTTGTGATCTCTCTCTCTTGTCACATAAATAAATAAAATCTTAAAAAAAATCTAATTGGGTTTACTGACAGTTTGATCCTGGGACATAAAGAGAGGAGTCAAGGATGGAAGTATGAAGGTGCCATTTGCTGAGATGAGGAAGAAGTCTAGTCCAGAGGTTCAAAATGCTAGCAAATGGAGGGCAGAGAGGGAGTAAACAGGCTCTGTCTGACTCCAAAGCCCAAACCCTCAACTCTTGAGCTCCTCGGTTTGTGTATGTCACTCTCATCATCTGGGGAGTATCTGCTGACAGGAATTACCATAAACGTGTAAAATATTCTTACTGGGAGTTTACTCCTCTCCCTTTATAGATGGTCCTTTCTCCAGGTGTCCAGCAGTGGTGTGTTTCCTCTGGCTCAGCATTTCTGTGGCAGCCTGCCAACAGCAATACTCAGAATGGGAAGCACTTGGGGGGCAGCCATCTCCTGTTATGGTCATCATGGACTTTTATGGGATTCCTTTATGATCTCCCTGCAAATGCTGGCTTCTTCCCTACTAATTAAACATCAACTTTTAAAAAATTATCATTGACAAAATTACCCAGTAACACATACCCTGAAGCCATCCAAATTGATCCAGGTTGGGGGGAATGCTCTATGACATCCATCACTGGAAAATGATATTGCTTGAGAAACCTTTGGCCACGTTGGACGGGCCGACTGAACATGCCAAATGGAAAACGAGGCAGATACAGATGTGCATACATCTCACCACCTCTCCTTTCTTTAGGGCTCTTATTGATTTCAGTGGGGGCTCTGTAGGAGGAGATGAAGCCAGAGCTGTGCGATGGGGGCTCCTCTGAGCCTCGCTATAGACACGTGTATCTCAGGTATCATTTTCAGCTAACTGTGGGCATGTGCTCGCGGTTATGTGCAGGATAAAATATTTTCTTACTGTTTTTAGCATAACACTTGAACTCCTCATGATGGCAAACAAGCCCCTGCCTATCCATCATCATAGCTCACGTTATCCTCACCAGAGAAGCTTTCCTGCCCTGACACCCTCAGTCTTCCTTAGCTCAATCCATTTGTCCCTTCCACTCGCCCATTTGTCTAAAGTCTTCTTCCCCTGGGTTTTGCATGGCTCATTAACTTGTATTTTTTATATCTTAGTTAAAAATTTACCTTTCCAAGACGTCCCTTCTTTGACTGCAGGATCTAAAATGGGAACACTCTGTTGTTATTCTCTCTTACAGCAAATACTTCTCCTGGTCAGTTGCTTTCTAGCATAGAGCCCTGCTTATTTTTGTTGGTCACTTTGAATAATTTGAAATTGTTATTGCTCATTTCCTTGATTATTTTCTAACTCCCTCTGCTAGAACCCAAGCTCTTTACTAGCAAGAGTAGCCTTTGCTTTTTTTTTTTTTCCCCAAGGCTACATCTCCCACAACTGGATGAATGCCTCAATTTTTAGTGAGCCACAAATATTTGTTGTGAATGAGTTAAATGTCCTAAGGGTTTCCTGAAAACAGATTGCGAACAATTTACTGCATCACTTGAAATGGGAACACGTGGGAAAATGCGGCGTAGGATAAATAAATGGCAGGAAAGCCTTTTGATTCTAGGATTCAAAATGCATATTTTGTACTATGCTAGAATGAGCAGCTTGAATGGAGTCCCCAGAACGTGGATAGAAGAGGGTCTTGCAGAATAAGTTCAGAAGCAGACATTCGAGCAGAGCTAGTTAATTTCCACCACTGTGAGCCAGCCCAGTGGCAGGACACCTCAGTTCCTAAGAGATTAGTTTCCGTGTCCTGGCTCTCTGCCACACATCAGGAATCCAAAGAATCTCAAGTTGTTTTACCATGCAAGTCCCACAGCGGTTGTCAAAAAATAGAGAAGGAGGAACAGGAGGGCATTTTGGAAGCCAATTATCTTTAAAAGTTCATTTATTCATTTCTATTCCAGTCTCTTGGGGGCAATGGCAGAATTCTCTACTGGGTACTTGGTTTTTAAAGATGGGAACTGAATGGAAATCTGGGCATCTCAAATTAGGTTTTGGAAGAATCTGTTGCATAAAACAGTTGTGGGGAAGTATACAAAAATGTGTGTCTTCTGGGAAAGTGTGTTCATCTTACGAAACAAGAAACTAAAACTGATATACTTTCGCCCATTTGCAGGCTGTGGCATTTGGTATTAAAGGCTCTGGACAGTGTCCTTTTCTTAGGAGGCCTCAGCCTTTGGATACATAGCAGACATATGTAGGTCATGGAGGGGATGTTCAGGCAGAATTCTTGGAGACAGTAGCAGAATCCAAAATCTCTTTACCCTTGGCAGAGGCAAAGCTACTCCAAATTCAGAGGCAGGAGTGGGCATTGAAGGGATCCTCTTGTGAGGTAGGCCATACCTCTTGCTGGTTGCTGGAATGAGCAAGGAGGCATAGGAAAGGCAAGAAGGGCCCATGGACCCTGGATCCAGTTCAGGTTTTCTAAAATGCTAAGATGTTGAAAGTTCTGAGAATAAGCCAAAATATGGGATGATTTTAACAAGAAAACTATTAAGGCACAAAAGCAAATAAAAGGGAACCCTATACTATATCCATTTAGCAGAAACCATTGCAGCTTTATTTTATTTCCATTGCTCTTGGCTTTTTTTTGTTTGTTAATTTTTGTTCTTTTTTTTTTCTTTGTTTGTTTTTTAAATTCTGTTTGCCAGTCTTCATTTTCCTGATGATATACTCTTTTTTTAATTTTTTATTTTTATTAATTAGAGAGAGAGTGAGAGAAAGAGTATGAGAGGGGAGAAGGTCAGAGGGAAAAGCAGACTCCCTGTGGAGCTGGGAGCCTGATGTGGGACTCCATCCCAGGACTCCAGGATCATGACTGAGCCGAAGGCAGTTGCTTATCCAACTGAGCCACCCAGGTGCCCGAGATACTCTATTTTTTTTTAATTTAAAATTTATTTTATAGGGACACCTAGGTGGTACAGTCGGTTAAGTGTCCAATTCTTGGTTTTGGCTCAGGCTGTGATCTCAGGGTCATGAGATCAAGCCCCACGTGAAGTTTCGTGCTTAGTGCAGAATCCGCTTAAGACTCTCTCCTCTGCCCTCTCTCCTCTCTAAAATACATAAATAAATCTTTAAAAAAATTTTATCTTATAATAGGTGACCTCTGTCTCTTCTCCCAGGGCAGTGCCTGACACAGGCGAATGGCCACAAAACTGGTCCTCTCTCTTCCTTTCCACATTCCTTGGTATAAAATGTCCCCTTGCTTTTCTACATGCCATATTCTTCTCTCCTTCTAACACCAAAGAGATTTTTATGGCATCTCATACTAAGGTGTTATTGACTACCCAAAATGTAATTGTTCTCACAGAGCCACATGATAGGAGCGGAAGGTGTGGAGGGACTTTTGGGATGCTCCTGTCGAGTAGAGAAATTGTATTTCCTTAAAAAACCCGTTAGCCAGTGGAATCTATGATGGTGAGATCAAGTGTTAGAGGAAAGCAATGTAACATTTAGTTGAAGTTCTGTTGTGCCCCGTCTAGCACATTGTGCCTTCCAAGGATACCCCACTGCCTTCTTCCTAGTGTTTTCTTCAAGGACATACAGGACTTACTGTGAACAATGTGGAAAGAGCTGACAAGCCCGCAGAGAAGGTCTGACCTAATTGAGAAATTGGCCTCCCCACTCCGAGCCAATAAAATTTCCCCAGTTCTGCCGAAGACAGGAAGTTAGCCGCGGCCTGCTGCGGACTGTGTCAGGGGTTGGAGCACACAGAGAAAATGAAATCTCCTCTTCAGCCACAGTTGTTGTTTCTTCAATCTGCCATATCTAGCAGGGAAATCAGATCTGGCAGCTCAAGTGCCCGACGCTGGTACACTGTGTACTTTCGGCCTCTTTATAAATTAGACTCTCACTGTTGCAGAGAGGAGTAAGAGAGGGAACAGAAGTCAAACACTGAAGAGGAGAAAAATCAGGGAGTGGTCTGGGACGAGGGACTAGATAGAGTCTGAGTTTCCATCCCCCACCCCGCCTTGGACGTCTGTCTAGTTCGGAGACATGAACGATATTGTGTTACCCGCTGAGCTGGACTTGGAGTTCCCTTCAGAGGAAACCTGAATTGTTCCAGTCCGCGTCCTTCCTTCTGACATGAGGGAATTAACTGTCTCTGTGCCGGTAGAAGAGAGGGGCAGCACCGGGCAGATTAACTCCTATCTTTGAACAGAAGCTGGGCCACCACCTTCAGCCATGGCTGGGACAAGGGATGAGCGGGAGGGAGCCCTGCGTCTCGCTGCACGGGGCCTGGGTTTAAACCCTCGTGTTACCCAAAAGAGAGCCCCATTCCTACATCAGATGGAGACCTCCCATCCCACCTTGGCTTGGCACCTTTGGCGGGGAGTCCCTGTCACCCCCAAGTCTGAAAGATAACTGTATTCATCAGGATTTTGCAGAGAAACAGAAGCAATAGGAAACCAATCAATCAATCAATAACCATATATGTGAATGTATACCCATGTAATTTTATATATAAAACAATATATAAGATAATATAAATTACACACACACACACACACACACACACATATATGATGATTTATTAGAAGGAATGAGCTCACACAATTGCAGAGGCTGAGCAGTCCTGTGGTCTGCCGTCTGCAGGCTGGACACCCAGGAGAGCAGACGATGTCCATCCAGTGCAGTCCGTGTCCCAAAGCCAGAGTACCAGGGAAGCCAGTGCTGTAAATCCCAGGGGGAGGGTAGGAGAGGACTGATGCCCCAGCTCAAGCAGGCAGGTGGGAAGAAAAACAGGTGAGTTCCTCCTGCCACTGATTTTTGTTCTATTCAGATCCTCAACTGATGCCCATCCTTTTCCCCACCCCAGGATGGCCTGCTTTGCCCAGTGCACCTATTCAAATGCTAATCTCATCCAGAAACACCCTCAGAGACCTACCCTGAAAAAATGTTCAACCTAGGAACCCTGTAGTACTGTCAAGTTGACACATGAAATTACCCATCACAGTGACAGAGATGCGATATGCGTGGGCAGGTAGCGGCGCCAGCCTTGGGTCACCCGATTTCCCCTCTGAGGTTGGGGATCCCAAGTCAGGACTGTGGCCGGGGTGGGGCGAGTGAGGCATTCACAAGGAGTTGCCCAAAAATCCAGTCATTGAGACGAATACTGTTTTCATGCAATGGTCATGAAAAACAAAATTCATGCAAAAAAAAAAATCCACAGTGAACCAATTATCAAAATTTTCAATAAAGACAGGCTCAGTGTTACTGATTTTTCCTTTGCCTCCAGATTCAGTGTTGCACAGCTCGGCACTGACCTTGACAACAGTCATTCTGAGGGCAGAGTCCTTTCTCCCCCAAGGTCTTTTCCTTACTAAGAAAGAGGAGGACTTAATAATGTAGCAGCTGGGCCAAGGCTGGAGGCGAGAGCTTATGCCCCCAAAGATCGATTGCACTAGCAAAGCCTGTTGTTGACACAATCTCTTAATTAATTGAGCATTCCTTACTCTACCCCACACCTTTGTCGTTCTTCACTGGGTGTAAAAGGACTGGCCGATCAGGAAGGTTCTAGTTCTTTGAGGCCATAAGCTATAAGGAGCTGTCTCTGGTGACAATGCCACCTGTTCCATCAGACTTCAGGAGAGTGGGAATAAGATCCTCTGGGACAAGAGCTTGGGTGTCTGATGAAGACAGTTCTCAGTGCCTGATCCTTTCTTGTCATTGGTGACTTAGATAGGGCTCTGGTCCTTAACACCCAACAGCACTTGTGTCAGGAGCACTTCATTCTGGTAGAGTGTCTGAAACTCTTTCAAGCGAAAGGGTCAGTGATTAATAATCTGTAAGCCCCTTTGAGCAATAGCAGAGCAGAGCCTTAAGGCTCTGACCTTTGCTAATAGTAAAACTGAAACTGTAGGTATCAGGCAAAGAGTTAGGCTGTCTATTGGTATTAAAACTAACCATTCTGATTAATTGATTTAATTTTTTAAATTTTTTTTAATTTTAAGGCAGACTGTGGTGTCATCAGGGAGTTTGTTGGCTTTCCTCCATGCCGTAAATCAGGAAATATCTTTGACAGGGTCTATGTAGTGGATTTTCTCAAATGCTGTTGTGAACAACAATAAGAGAGAGGAAAGTGCTTTGTAAATGAATTGTTTTCCAGGTTCATCTCAGTCTTTGAAATAACCCGATGAGGTAGGAAATATCATTTCTATTCTACGGATGAGAAAACTGATGTTCGGAAAGGATAAGTTATTTTGTTCAAGGTCATACCATTAACATACAAGAGGTAGTAGAATTGAGACCCAAACCGAGGTCAGCCAACTTCACACTTCTGGTTCGTGTAAAAACTCAGGCTTCTTTAAAATTGCTCTGATATATTCTGAGTTTGCTTACCCCACAATTCCCCAGCTCAATCCAGAAAGCTATTAGACATGACTCCTTCTCTAAATTGTGGCCCATTGAGACAAGAATGGTTAAAGAATACCTTGCATCAAATGAAGTTTGCTCATGGGAGCCTTCAGTTTTATTCAGCATATTGGAAATATTTGCATAGATTTCTTTTCTCTGGTGGTACTGCAGAGTGGTTTTTCTGTAGGGAAGATGGCATATGTCAGACTCCGAATGAGTCTGATGAGAACCGGCCCCTGGAGGTCCTTCTCTGTATTCAACTTCCAGGTCCGGTGAGGCTGACCCTTGGGACCCTTACAAATTCCCACAAAGCTGGAATCAGACTATATTCTTGCCCGGATGGCAGCAGATACATTGTATGTACTCAGCAAAAGACAGAGCTAAAACAACAAGTCTTATGGACCCTGGTTAGTGCGTAACTTAGCAATCATATTTTGGGAGGCATGACTTGTCCTGCAGCATTTTCCTGCCTGTATGCCTTGAGAAGCTAGGTCATCCTGGGACTACACTACAGTAATTAGAGAGTCCAGCTCCTGGCCGACCAAATACACTTTCTTGGAGACGTTATTTGCCAGGCTTGGTTTTCTTGTGATCTAAAGGATACACATTTCTTATTATATCCCTTTTGAGGAAATGATATGCTAAACCCGATCAGGCACTGGATCAAGGATTCTTTGTCCTTACCAGGTTCTGATATTTGCCAGAATCATAAAACTGAGATCCAATTATGAGTTTCTAAAAAGCAATATCAGGATTTTAAGAGAAAAACGTGTGAAAGAGAGAGAAGCGTGCCCAGAAATGACCAGGCTGCTGGCAGTGCATCCTGGCTTCATTGATGACGTCTGTCCACAAATGAAAGAAGAGCTTCCTGGCACCTGAAACAAGTGTATCTTCCTGGGAAGCACCAACTTGGAGAGAGCAGGAAATTTAGGATCAGAGAAAAAAAACGCAAACACCAGGGCACGGAGGGTTTGAATGTTCCTGCTCTACAGCAGGTGGAGACACTGTACCTTTAACTTGCTTGATAAATCATTTCTTCATTTTTCATCCTTATTGTTTGTATATCTCCCTTGTAACATAGTCCTTTTTTGTAGTTATAGATTTTGCCATCATTCTCAGCATGTATATGGGGTTAGTTATCGATGAATTATTTTTAAAAAAATATTTCAAAAGAAAAAACCTATTTTAAAAGGCACGGGGACATTCTTAGATCTGTTTCAGAATAATTAATGATAACAGCCAACTGTGCTCTGGCTACATTTTCCCTATATTTAGTGGTTGTGCTGAGTTCTTCTACTTCAATCCTAATGCCACAGGAGCAGTTTGGGATGTTTTCTCTATTCATTATTTAAGGAGATGGAGAAAGTCTTCTCTTTTATGCACAAGAAAATAATATGAATTGTCCACTCCCAGCTGATGACTTGAATTACATTTTGAGTGTCTGTGTCCAGGTGTGCATGTGGGTATAGGGTACCAGGACAGGTCATCCCAGAAGATGCCACAATGACATAGTGATTATTTTGGATTAAATCTACTTGGAAAACAGTTGGTGCCAGCAACTCAGACCCTCCTGTGTCTCCCTGGGAGCAGGAAACAAATCTCCTATATGGAAAAATACCCACCCTGTACTGGGAAGTAAAAAGATATTCTTATCACCAGAGACATGGGTTTCAAAGCCAAGAGAGCTATTGAAACAAATCTTGTTATTTTCTTTTTTTCTAATCTACCTCAGGGTAAACTCCACTTAGAATTCTTTCCTAATGAAAGTTATGAAATACCTGTATTCTTTATCTTGTCAATTCCTTACAAATTTGTCTCTTTGTCTAAAATATATAATAACTGCCCAGCAAGTCATTTCTTTGGTTGTCTATTTCAACATTGGACCTCTGTGTACACGTAATAAAATACCAATTTTTTTTTCTCTTTTTCATTTGTCTCATTCTAGTGTTGTTCCTAAACCAGCTATAGGAACCCTTTGCTGGGGAGCAGTGGAAAGGGGAATTTCTCCTGCCCCTACCTGGACATGCACACACACTACATTAAAAGCAATCACCTTGACTTAGTTCTAGAACATGATTTACCTCCCATTTCTTGCTCTTTCCTATTCTTACCTCTCTTTCAGATGTGTCTAGACCTTCAGGCTTGACTCTACACATTTTTGCTAGGAATCAAAGGGAGTGCTCTCTGACTGAGCTTTGGAATCTTCTCCATCTTCCTTCCCACTGCCTGGATGAACAACCCTGCCACGTTAATCTACTTTGAGATTTTTCTGTTCAGGTCAGCTAATGGGCAGCATTTTTTTAAGACTTGAGGAAGTGTCTGGATGGTAAGAAAAAGAAGTAAATTGACATTAACACTCAACGCATACTTTAAAAAACATTTTTTTTCGACACATACTTTTTGTCAAACACTTGCTTATGACATTTTTCATAGCTTTTGCCCTTTGTCTTAAAATGTATATTCTATTACTTAAAAAAAATAATGGTATTCCTGTCTGCCTAAGGAAAGTCTTTCTCTGTTAGTATTAACAGTAAGAGGGTGAAAGGAATCTCTTAACTTGACTGAAGATCTTCCACTGTTTCCCATCTTTAGATCTTTTTTAGTGCTTATTTCATCTAGACAGAAAGGTGTTGCTTGGGTAAGATATAATTTTATTCTAAATTTTTTCTGGAAACCTGATTCCAGTAATAGATTCCTTCCCCTTAATAAACTTGATCAGATTTTAGTCTCAGTCTCAGACTCCTAAATGAGTCTCTCTCTCTCAGTCTCTCTCTTTCTGTTACCAATCTTTTCTCTGCCTCTCTCCACTTCTTAGATATTCTTTCTCATTACCACATCATTTCTCTGATCTGTTATCTTCCTCCTGTTAGTCTGCTAACAGGTGTCTTCAACCCACCTGCCTGACAGAGGGAATTCCTGAAGCCATTCTAGACACAGTAGATACAAATCAATTACAGGGATTTTAGGGTGCTCTTCACCAGCCCCAGCTCACCCCAGCTCATTTCCCTCCATATCTAGCACCCCATGATCCAAAGGCATAGGATATGTCAGCAAAAGGAATGTGGGCCAGCATGATTGATTCTTCCCCAGACTCTTTTGTTGTTACTGATGCCATCACTGTCACACTCTCTGGTTACCTCTTTAGCTATTAGAGTTCCTGCCATTACCCCTGACAAGATGGCGGACATCAAGACTGAATCACAGAGACAATACAATTAACACTGGTGTAACGGAGTGATGTCAAATTTTTTTTTTAATCTTTTTTTATTTTTATATTTTATTTTATTTTATTTTATTTTATTTTATTTTATTTTATTTTATTATTATTATTTTTTTTAATTTTTATTTTTTATAAACAAATTTTTATCCCCAGGGGTACATGTCTGTGAATCGCCAGGTTTACACACTTCACAGCACTAACCATAGCACATACCCTCCCCAATGTCCATTACCCCACCCCCCTTTCCCGACCCCCTCCCCCCCGCAACCCTCAGTTTGTTTTGTGAGATTAAGAGTCACTTATGG
>PISX010023605.1:0-19749 GCA_004024625.1 Mellivora capensis
CCTATGGTTATATTTGTTTCAGTCAATTTTCTATTGATGGTGGTTTTGGTGGTTTGCAGGTTTTCACATGGTGGCTGTGGGGACAGAAGTCTCCTGGCTGGAACGTGGGATCTAGTGGTCATCTGTGTGTTGGTCTTGCTGAAAGCATCCACCAGCCAACGGTCAAGTCCAAGACCTCTTGGAGATGCTCCATCTGGCAGTGAGGCTCCACCATGAGAGGGGACCGGGCCCAGAAACCAAAAGCCAAAGAGGTACAGATAAAGATACTTGGGGCCCTGGGTCCCCCGTGGGGATGCCAGCACACCGGGCCTCTGGAGGGAGTGGGGAGAACACTCCCTGGAAGGCTGAGACACAGGGCTCCAGTCCCAGCCTGCAGAAGAGTAAGGAACACAAGGGCCATTGGCTGTGCCCCAACTCAGAGCCAAACACCGGGGACATGCGTGGCCTTTCCTCCCTGTCACAGGGATGGGTGTCACCAGCCTCTTGCAGGTGGAGGGACTGAAGAGCCAACGCACAGTCGCCTGTCCCGGATCAACACTACTCCCGTCCTGCAATGTGTGCTCTGTCACCTCTCACACAATTCTGGAGTTTGAAATTCTTTCCCGCTCACCCCCACTCTGGCGTCCTTTCAGTCACCCCTTTGTCATTTTTCCTGCCCTTTCCTTTCAGGATAAACTCAATGAAGCCAGCAAGTATGTACCGAGCTCTGACTCCTCACAGGACACTTTTTTTCCCCCCTTTCCTGTAGGTTTCCAAATGGCAGACACAGTTGTCACAGGGATTCCAAGGTGTCAAATCACAGCATGCCCTCCTGAACGGGCGTGAGGGAAGGGGCTGGGAGGGAAGTGGGTCCCCCTGCTTCCGCCTCTCCTGCCAACACAAGGAGCTCCAGACTGTGCTGTGGGCTCCAGCTCAGCGTGTTTAAGCCTGGGTATCAGAGACTGAGCCAGGGTTGCAGCTTGGACCTGGAGGGGAGGGACCTTAAAGGTTCCCAAAGACCACCGGCTGGGTCTTTGGGGGTGGTTAGAGGCGGGCAAGGTGGGAGCGAGGACAGACAGCATGCTTCTCCAGGTCTGGAGACCAAAGGAAGAAGTGTATGCAGTCGGAAAATGTCAGACACCTGCCCTCTCCCCACCGCCCAACCCACCAGGCCCCGTGGGAAATGGGCTGGGAGGAGTGGATTGACAGCAAGTAGCGGGGCCTCAGGCCTCCCGCTGCCATCCAGCCCCTGGGCTGTCAGCAAGGCAGTGGGACCCCCCCCAGACTCCTTCAAGGTTTGAATAACAACAACGGTGGCCATTCATGGAGAAGTGACTAAGGCCAGACACTATCAAAGCCAAACCCTTTTCGAAACCCCAGGACAGCCAGCAAGCCAGATATCAGTTCCCACATTTTACAGATAGGAAACAGGAAGCCAGAGCTGGGAAACAGTGTGTCCCTGCGCACAGAGCACTTAGGAACTAGGCAGACAAAGTGCGGTGGGGGGAGGGAGGCTGATGCGCGGAGGAAATCTGGGTGGCAGGCTGGAATGGACGAGAGAGGTGCCTCTGACTGGGGCACAGGGAAGCAATTGCATTATAAAAGCCCTTTGGGCCTTGTCTTCCTTGAATGGGGCTATTTAGTGGTAAATCCATAATGTTGGAGCAGATTGGGCTCCTTGGCAAATCCCTTGGCAAAGCCCTTGGCAGGCTCTCCCTAATGGAACATCCAGAGAGAAAAAGTCCCCTGTCCTCCGCGTCCCTCGTAACCTCCGGCCCCACCCACGGGGATCGTGTTTGCTCTGGCAGACAGGGAGCCCATTCAGAGCCCTGGGGTGGCACAGGCAGAGTCTAGCCCGGGAGCCTGGGGCCAGGCCACGTCTGGTTGGGGGGTGGGGTGGGGGAGGGGTCGGGGGCTCTCTAGAAGGCTCCTTTGGCTGGGGTGGGGGCGGGGTGCTGACTTTATTCTGGCCCATGAGAATGACTGACTTTACAGTTCCGTCTTGCTCCATAAACCCCAAAGCCACTTCCAGCTGGTGGAAGGAGGTCTGGTGGGCGGGTGTCTGGTGCCATCCTGCCGCGGGCGGGGCTGTGGTGAGTGCTAGCCGCAGGGAAGGCGGGGCTAGGGCCGGCAGCAGCCCAGAGCGGGTGCCAGGGCTGTGCACACAGGGAGAATATTTGCTGGACCTGTTCCGGGCTTTGGACACCCACAGCTTCCCAGCTTAGCCCCTTAATTATGCTGCCATCAGAGACCTTTCTTTGAATCCAAGGAGGGGCTGCCCAGCCCTTTTTCCTTTTCCAAGGATGGGAAATACTACCTTACCTTAGGCTCAAACCACATCTGATTCTGACAGGGCTGTAAGTGAATTCCAAAGCCAGCTGCCACCCAAACTGTCCCCCTCGCCCCGGGTCTCCCAGCCTTGGGAGTCACACAGGTCCTCATTTCCAGTTCCCGAGGGCAGCTGAGCCCCCAGACAGTAAAAGACCCAGCTGGCCCCTCACAGGGTAAGCAACATTTGCAGCTTCTCCCTCCTGCCTTCCTCGTTGGCCACAACTCTCAGGACTAGCTTGAAGGGTCTTATGTTTAAATATGAAAAAATGCCTAGTTAAATAGGTTGGCTTGTTTGCTTTTGCTGATAGTAACTGTCTACCCACAGAGACCTTTCAAACCTCTTCAGTATTTTGGAAAGTGGATAAGGGACTCATTCAGTGACGCGCAAGTGTGACCAGAGCCAAGAACGAAGCACGGATTTCATGAAATGAGGAATCGTCTCAGACCACACACAGAGACATTTCTGAACTCAGGCTGCCTCTCTCTCTCTCTCTCTCTCTCACACACACACACACACACCTCTTCCCACCCTGGCAAACATGCTGTGACTGACAGCAGGAAAGCCCTTACTGGCATCTGTGGCCAAAGGCCAAGGGGGCCTTCCTGGGCTTATGTGGCCCTTTGTTAGTAACAAGCTGATGAGAAAATGGATTAGTACAGTGTGCACTCCACCCTGAAGAGAGCACACACACACACACACATCCCCAAGAACCAGGCTGGTTTTGTGGCAGCTTTTCCCTGAGCGCCCCTGGAGGCACTGTTCCCCAGGCACCAGTCACAGGAATCAGGTGGCCTGGCTGGACACAGCCTTTCTTCACATCAGATAAGTCACTGGTGGCCACGGGCACATGGGGCTGCACCAACAGGAGGTGACCGGTTCTTCTAGGAGACACTGGGGCAAAATTATTGACTCACTCCTTGACTGCACACTTCAAAAGGATTGAGCAGAACCCAACTGGAGCACCCTGTGAGGTTTGGAAGATCTTGGGTTTTCTTTTTTCCCTTTTTGAATTTTTATTTAAATGTAGGCTCCAAGAGAGAGTGAGGCAGTTCCTTTAAGAAGTATTTATAGCGCTTCCCAGGCACAATGAGTGGGGGTGGGTATATGGGATGAGGGCGGGAGAAGGAGCACAGCCCTGTCCCCTACAACCCCAGGGTCCTCGTCAGATTCTGCAGGCCGCTCTTGAGTAAAGGGGTGTGCTCCCCAAAGCCTCGGCCCAGGTGGACATCACTGTAGTATTTGGCCTGGCAAAGCCTACGAGATTTTCCATGGCTCCTGTTCCTCCCCCTCACTATCCACTCCTTCGCCCTGTGGCTTGACTGTCCCTGGGAAGGTGGCGGAGGGGAATTGCCAGCACCTTTTCGGGCTGTCCCCACTTGCCTCTCAGCAGGGTGCTTCAAGGAGAGTGACCTGGACAGAAGACTTGTGTTCCTTCTTTCTTCTTACGCTCCCTATTTTGAAATGAGAAGATGATTTGCCAGGAATAAATACTGAGTTGAAAACCCCAGGGTTCTGGTTTGGTTTGGAATGAAGAACCCACACAGTCCCAGGATGTCTCTATGGGTCACACAAGTTCTCGACCTCAGGCAGTGCAGACCAGCAGAAGAACGAGTTCTCTCTCCTGAGCTTTCTTAAGGTTTTCCTGAAGCTTCCTTGCAGTCTGTGACCATGCAGGTGAGACTGTTGACCCTGGCTTCTCCATCCAGAGTGCGAACCGCAGGGATGGAACAAGAGCCAAACTCAGGGGCTCCTGGCTGAGAGGCTACTACACATTCTGGAAGGTTTCCTCCCTCCATTCCTTTCCTGGGTTGGCGCCAGCTCTGATGATGTCACCTCCCACAATAAACTCACTCATTCTAACCCGAGAGCTGCTCGTCAATCCCTTTGCCCTCTACCCTCAGGAATTTGTGATCCATTGCCACAATTCATGTGGCAAACTTCTGCCTCCTAGGCATACCTGCTCCTGCCCCTCCCATGCAAGCTGCTGCTGGCCCCAGGGCACGAGGGGAACAGAGGGCTGGCGTGAGAGCCAACACATCCCCTCCACAGCTTCTCATCTGTGGCCCCTCTGGGCCACTCTCAGGTCAACCCTACTCCACAAGCCTCCCAGAGGCTTTTGATGTTATAGGATAAGACAATTTTGATCTTATAGGATAGGGTGAGGATAATGTGAGATTTCCTCCTTTCCTTTACATCAGCAAATATTTCTTTATCAAATGTCTATTATGTTCCATGCCCAGAAAAACTGCCAACTCCCAGGTGTTTGGTAAATATTCTGGAACACAGTACCAGAGAAAGGAGTAAATTTTTTGGACATTATAAAGCGGTGTGACAGTGACTGTAGTGTTCCCTGATACCTGATACTGGTGCTTCTCTCTTCCTCCCGCACACATCTTTGGAGTAGATTCCCAGCCTCCCTCGCGGTCAGTGTAGCCATGTGACCAGGTTCTGGTCAATGAAATGTGAGCAGAAGGGACACGTGCCACGTCCACGCCTGGCCCATAGAAACCTCTCACACAATACAGAAGTTAACTCAAAATGGATCACAGACCTCAGTGTTAAACATAAAGCTATGAAACTTTTAGAAAAACATAGAAGATCTTTGGGACCCAGGGCTAAGCAGAGTTCTTAGGCTCGACATAAAATCACAATCCATTAAAAAAAAAAAGATACATGATCAAAATTAAAAAAAAAAACAAAAAAAACTTTTGCTCTGAGAAAGACCCAGTTAAGAGGATGAAAAGAAAATCCATGGACTGGGAGAAAATATCTGTAAACCATATAACCATGTATCTAAAAGACATAAAGAACCCTCAAAACTCAATAGTCAAAAAGCAAACAGTCTAATTAGAAAAATGAGCAGAAAACCATGAAGACGTATTTCACTGACGAGGATATACAGAAACAAATCAGCATGTGAAAAGGGGTTTGATGTCATTAATCCTTAGGGAAGTGAAAATTCAAATGAATTTTGCCTTCCGAGTTGGTTCAAATAAAAGCTAATGACAACACTAAATGATGGTGAGTCTTTCTGGTGCAAGTACCAAATGGTACAGCTGTTCTGAAAAACAGTTCAGCAGTGCCTTAATAAAAAAGTCAAACACACAACTATCTTCCACTCCAGCAACTATAGTCTTGAGCACTTATCCCAGAGAAATGAAGACTTGGTTCCCACAATAACCTCTATAAAAATGTTTACAGCAGCTCTCATGGTCACCCAACACTGGAAACAACTAGCTCTCCTTCCATGGGTACATGGTTACACACATAGGGTCCATCCAAAGCACGGAATACTACGCAGCCACAGAAAGAACAAGCTATGCTAGATGAGAAACCTGGAAGAATTGCCAAGGAATTATGTGAGTGAAAAATACCAACCTCAAAAGGCTACATACTGTATGATTCCATATAAATATTATTGAAATGACAAAATTATACAAATGGGGAATAGATTAGTAGTTGCCAGGGGTTGAGGAGGGGGAGTAGGTGGGAAGGAAGGGGGTGTGGCTATAAAAGGGCAACGTGAGGGATTCTTGTGGGGAGAGAACCGTTCTCCATCTTGACTATGTTGATATTGGCATTGGCTGTGATATTGATCTGGAGTTTTGTAAGATGTTACCACTGGGAGAAACTGGGTGAAGGGTCCATATGATCTTTTTTGGATTTCTTATAATTTCATGTAAATCTACAATTGTCTCAAGAGTTTGATTACTACCCCTGATTTATTACTACCCCTGATTATTACCCCTCACATGATCTTGGGCCTTCCTCCCTGTCCACTGGATGGATGAAGACACTTCCTGGACCAAGAGGAAGGCAAGTCATCAGAGGTAGGGAGTCTGGATCCCTGAATGGCTGTGTGGAGTAAAGTCCTTCCGTTTCTTTCCCACACTGGACTGGGATGAAAACCAGACAAACCTTTTCTTATGTTAAACTACTGATGTGTCTGGGATTTGTTTGTTACTGCAGTCACTTCTACTTATCCTGACTAACGGCACACCCGAAAGTCTGAGGTTTAAACTCAAGTTCAGGTTGCAAACTATTTTGGTTTCTAGTGCAAAGAAATCATTCCACTTCCTGGATCAGGAACCTGGGGTCAGGTCCCACCTTCAGCACATGCTAACTTTTCCAGTTCAAGTCATTGGATTTCTCTAAGCCTCATTCTCCCCTGCTGTAAGATTCACAAGGATGAGAAGTGCGCATACAGGAAAGGACTTGGTGCATGACAATATTGGGGAGTTGTGTGACCAGTAGTCTCCCTATTGTTCTCCTCATAATCCAACCCTTCTGGCCTGAGTTATTCCCTGTCTTAGCCCCAGGATAACCTTCCTTGATAGCAGACCAGATCACTTAACCTGGGTTTAAAAATGACAATAATGACAATGACTAAACAGCAATGATGCTATTATTAATAATGATAGCTGTCATTTATCAAGTACCGGCTGTGTTCCTAGTAACAATTGTAAGTAACCCCAGTCTTTACCCCTGGGCTTGTGCTGGCATTTCCAGGCCCAGTATCTTCTGAGTTGCTGTTTCCCCAAGCCTCCTGGGCAAGTGATTCCCCACGAGGCAGCTCTCCTTCACCTGGGTCCTCCATGCCCTGCTCTTCGGGCAGCATGACCCTCCTTTGAGGCTCTGACCTTACAAACAGGGAGTAGGTGGGGACTGGCCATTGGGAGCTCTAGTATGACATGCACTGGGCACATAGCCCCTTCCATCTTCACAGTTGCAACAGTAGAGCAAGTCTTCACGATGTCACACCCCTCCAATTCCTGTTCTGTCACTGGCGATGACACTGGGCCTGCCTAGATAACCCAAGATAATCTGCCCATTGGAAGGTGTGTTCATAAGTAACCATAATTCTCTCTGCTGCCTGAATTCCCTCTGCTGTGTAAGGTGATAAACTCACACGTTCCAGGGTTAAGAGGGGTCGTCACACCTACCACACAGGTTCATGGCAAAATGAGAAAAATGGTGGCATAATGATCTTCTCATGGAGCTAATTTGTTTTTAAAATTATAATCCTGAAAGTATGCCTTCTCAGTTTGGGGGCAGAGGTGTTAAATGGTAAGAAATGCCCTTTTGAGAAAATAAAAAAAAGAAAAGTGGGCACACTGTAATGTTCCTAGTCCATGAAATTCCAACCTGTGGGAAGCAATGCTTTGGAGCAAATCGTCCCATTGTGTGTTCCCCCAGGGTCTCACCTGAGCAGCTGCCAGACACTGACAACCCCAGGGTTCAGGGATCGGGCGGGGTAGGGGTTCTTGGCCCGGTGAGCATTATGGAGATGGGACAGGTGCCGGGGACAGGTACTCACCACCCCACTCAGATCGGCTCCCTGATCAGTAAGCACATTGGGCTGAGGAGTGGGAGCCAGGCCATGAGCAGCCGTGGGATAGCTACAGGAGGCAAGCTGATGTAACAGGAGTCACCATTCTTCACTGACAAGTGAGACAAGGGCAATGTGCATTTAGAACAGCTTGAGAAAGAGGGATGCGAATACACACAGGCTTGTGTGAGGCTGATGGGTTTCCATGGATGGAATTCGAGGGCTGTGTGGTCTTTGACAAATTACTCAACCTCTCTGAGCCTGTTTCCTTGTCATCACTAAAATAAAAAACACAGCACCTTCCTCCAGGGTCTTATGAGGGCTACATGAGATCCTTCATGAGAAGAACTTTGTGTGGTCCACACACATATACTATATTTTAAATAAACAAAGAGCAGTTTTAACCTTACCCTATGGAGACTACGCTCCACATTGTTGAGGGTTAAAAGTTACATTAATCTTCAATACAGTCTGCTTCTTGGGTTTTGCCATTGACATTGTTTTTAGAGGAACAAGTTAAACCAGAAGCAACTTTAAATAGCTTCTAAGCCTGCGTTTCGGTTTTAAGATGTTGATAGAAAAATTCACTCAAAAGATGGGACAAAATCCAGCCATTGACAAACAGATTAATTTAGTTCAAAAGTTGTGTTTATAATACTTCGAAAATGTCTAATGGTCTGTTCTCTTCATGAGTAAGGATTTACCTACTGGTGAGGTCTTTTTAAGTAGATGATTTAAAAGATAGAAAGAAAGAAAGAAAGAAAGGAAGGAAGGAAGGAAGGAAGGGAGAAGGAGGAAGAAAGTTTTGGTTTTGGTTGACTGGTTTGAAAAATCATATGAATTGCTTTTTATAGGTTGTAAAATTACTACATAGATATTGATGGATATATAAAGAAATAGACAAAAAAATAATAATCTCCTTTTTCCACTGCCCAGAAGTAAACACCACTAATTTTTTTTTTAATTTCCTTCTGCTGTTTCATTTTTAACCAGCAAAAACAAAGCAATTTTCATACTGTGCTGGTATCCTGCAGACACCCACCAAAGTAGACAATGAACTTTAGTTGACATCAGAAGTCATTTTAGGGCTTTTAAACATATATATAAGTATGTGAAAAATATATATGTATATGTACATATTGGAAGATAAATATATATCTTCCAATATCTCCCATTGTCCAACAATATCTGCTTTGACTTCATCCATATTTTCCATTTTTTTTCTTTCTTTTAGAAATTCCTAGAAACTTCCAGTCCTCTCTACCTCACTGCTCTAAAAGAACACAGCTTTCAGAACCACACTGGGATTCATTCATGGCCACAGAGGCTGAGGAGCCCAAGGACAAGGAAAGTAGGGAGAGAAGGGGAATGTGAGTCCCGTTTCACATGCCGTGCACTTAGGTGTTTACGTCATGGCCCCTGTGGTAAGATGGTGGTTGGGTCCCAGCATTTGTCCCACCACCTTCCATTCACCCTCTTGATCCACTGGGGCTGGAATGCTACACAATTTTACCAAAATCTCTTGCACCTGAGCTTTTGCACACGAGTTTGAGTCAGCCACTCAGATACATTTGTGACAGGCTTGGAAGATGGGAGTGAAGTGGGGTCAGCGTCTGTGGCACCCTGGTGAGCTTGTGGACATCCGGAAGCCCAGGGCCTTCCACTTAGCTGGGAATGGATGACTTTAAGCAGGAGTGTTTTCTGGGGCCTTCAGTGGTGGTGGCGGCTGTTTCTTGAATTTCCAGAAGAGGCAGCAGCAGCTCCCTGGTGGCTCAGTCCGGTAGGGTGGTTTGGGACTCATCCCTGAAAGCTCAGCCTACAGGTGGCTTTTCAGCCCTCTCACTGATTCTGTTAGCCATTTTGCTAAATTAAGCCCAACTTACTGGCAGTAGCTTGAGTGGCTTCTATTTTCTGCCACCGAGCCGCCAAGGATACTGTTGTTGTATTAGGTCTACCTTGAGCCTCTGCTGAGAGTCTGCATCGTTCGAGGCAAGACGAGGTCTGTCAGAGAGGTATTATGATGGCTTCCGATGTGGTGAACTAACCCTAAGTTAATCCTCTCAATAGTCCTATGAGCTGCACCGTTATCCGTCCTTTCATCCAGAAGAGGAAACCGAGTCACAGATAGATTTCATTATTTGCCTGGGGGAAAGGGGCAAAGCAAGCTCTGTCCCCGAGCAGTGTGGCTGCAGGACAGACGGTCTTCATGCCACCCAGCTTCTCATATGCCTACAGTCTAGACAGTCTGATGGTTGGTCTAATGTGTCTGCTCTTTTGCAAGGACTAAAACCAAGCACCATAAGGTACATGATTAAGAAATGGGCTTTTTTTTTTTTTGACTCTTTGACTTTGTTTGTCTTAATTTTAATTAATAATCTTAATTATAAATCAGACCTGAGAGATTTTCAAATCTGAACTCGAACAAGAGACCACAGAGATCTCACTCCAATTATGTTTTCCCACGTGGGGTATTCAGACTCGCTTTCCCACCCTCCCCTAAAACCATCCCTCAGCAGAAGGATATTCCATAAGAAGCCTGTTTAGCTCTTAAAAAACTGGTTTCTTATGTCCTGCATTTGAAGTCTGGACTATTAACCAAGTTAATAACATATTTTCAGTCTGTTCCCAAAGAGGGCTGGGAGTATGAATCACACACACTACATGGGTCTTGCTTTCTTTGTAGGGAAAATTAGCAGGGAAAATTGCTTTTCTTGTCCCTCCTCCACAGAGATAATTTATCACTGTTTGAGGAGTTGTATATTCTGTGTTTGCTTGGTTTGGAATTGCAACAGACACTCTGAGTTCTGCAAAATTCCATTTATTTTCTGCATGGAACGCAGCTTAATGCACCCACGTCTTCCATACACCAGTCACAGCCCCATTAATAACACAGTCCTCGGACCCCACTCACCCAGAGCCTCGCCACCGCTGATGTCAAGTTCACTGCCCCCAATTTCACTGAACCCGTCTAAGGCCTTCCCCTCCACCCCTGTTCCGCTCCACCCAGCACAGAAAAGGGCAATGCTAACTTGACGGAATTAAAAAATGCTAAAACCACACAAAAGAATATGGGCCTGGGTGCGGCACTCACTTGCTAAATCTGAAATCTTCCACTCCGTGAATCCTCCACAAACCAGGTCAGTCCCACAAGCCCACGCTACCTTAGGCAGGGAGGGGCCTTCGGCGCCATTAAAAACTGGCAGCCATTCCCTCAGAAAATGTAAATGCAAAACTGGTGCTTATGTTTATTTAAAGTTATTGGCTTGGGACTCATTCCTGGTAGACAAAGATTATCTTGTTTACAGCAGCATCCAGATGATGGACAAGGCTCTGTGTAACATAAATCGAACTCTGTGGGGGTGGGGGGCACGCATTAGCGTAAACAACTTCCCTCAAGTAAAACACATCCCGCCAAGGCTCGATGGAATTCATTTATTCCACAGCTTCAAGTTGACTTGTTCCAACATTAAACAGCTACAAAAGCTGAGGGATAAGAACTGGTGTCCAAGGCATACGAGCCTGTCCTTTTAACTTCTAATTATTATTATTATTATTTTTATTTTTTTTTTTTTTGCAGAGGGTGTTTTTGGCTTTGTCAGGCAGCAACGTTCACTTCTTGGCAAATGCTGTCATTCCTGTCACTTCACAGGACTGTGTGGCTGTGAGCTGGGCATCCATATAGAAGGCAGGAAGGGGCGGGGAACCCCCTGAAGGGCGACCATTGTCTTCTGGAAAGCATTCTGCATGGGGAGAAGCCTAGACTTGGGAACCTTGGTGAATTTAAGGATAGAGACACAGATATCCGGCTTTCAGGGTAAATGTGAAGAGGGTGGTGATGACCTCTGCCTGCTCTGGGAGCGAGACTTGCTTGGCATTGGTGACAAGGCCTTGCTGAGACTTATTCCCACGAGTGGCTGCAGAGCCTTGGAGGGAAGGCTCACATAAGCAAAGACAGAATCCAGCAGATAAGCCAGCACCATAGCGAGGGGGACTCCAGGCCCTGCTTGGTGATGCAGCAGCAGAGGCCCCTCAGCAGGAGAGGAGGTGGTGGGGGAACACAGTGACCCCCGAAGCGGGTGTGGCAGGAAGGAAGAGCAGCAGTCATTGTGGTCGTGTTGGGCGGGTGGGTGAGGGGGTTGGACCAGGACAAGAGGAAGATGAGGATCCTGCCTCAGAAGGTGAGGGAGAGAACGCATGAATGAAAGAGTGCGCCCTAGCACGGCACCGAGATCCAAGAACCAAAGGAGATAGGCTGGGGTGGGGGTGGGGGGGTTCTGGGGCGGGGGACTTTGTTTCCCTAAAAGCCGTTTCCCTCTCAGGTTTTCTACCTCTGTGGCCCATGTCTTCTGCCGATGGGGCCCCCGTCTTGATTTAGGTGTGTTGGTATCCCGCCGTCGGTGGGATCCGGTCCACAGAGTGACCCCCGGCCAGTCCCAGCATGCGGTCACTAGCCCACCCCGCTCCCTGTGGGCTGCCTGGCTTCAGTGCTCCTTCTGCCCGCACAGGCCTCCACCCTGGGGGAAAACCTCCCTAAAAATCCAAGCCACAGAGAGAAGCCACGTCCCTCCACCCCCACCCCCATCATCTGTTGGCCTGAACCCCAGCACTGCCCCAACAGGGGTGTAGACCTATGGCCTCTGCGGCCCGAGTCCACCCCTGTCCTGGCTGGTTCCACTGGCCATGAGCCTCCATTTCACTGGGCCTCGCCTTTCCTCAGCCTCCTCCCCACTACTCATTCCCCCAGATAGAAAAATCCACTCTGACTCTTCTGCATCTCGCCCACTCACCTTTACTCCCAGGCGTGGGCACCTTGATTTCACCGACGCCTCTAGGCTCCTGACTCTTCATGGCCTTCTCCACAGTGCCTTCTGGCCTCATCTGATTCTCTTCTTCTCATGCCACCAATCCCTCGACCCCCCGCCCCTCAGACTTCTCCCAGGGCCCGCCTGCCAAAGCTGAAAACTGAATCAGCCGCCTTTTCTGCTCTCCCGCTCCTGCTGGGCCGCCATATTGCCTCTCCATTGCTCATAACAGGTTACCCCAAATCTTAACAGCAGTACACCCCGAACACTAACTGTCACACATGGTTTCTGTGCATGTGGCTGCTGTCTGTGGTTCAGGGTCTCTCACGAGGTTGCAGAGGAGATGCTGGCCAGGGCCACAGGATGGGGAGGCTCGGCTGGGACAGAAGGGTTTGCTGTCAAGGTAACCCCACACAGGCATCTTGGCAGGGGCCTCAGCTCCTGGCCTTGAGGACAACCCCTCAGGGCTGCTTGAGCATCCTTATGACATGGCAGCTGTCTTCAAGACCCCAAAGCAAGTGATCCAAGAAGGAAAATGGGCAAAACCAAAGCCACATGGTCTTTTGTGAGCTGGCTTTGAAAGTCTCACATGTCATTGTGACTTCTGTTGCCAAGTCCCTAAGGCCCGCCCACATTCATGGTTAGGGGAAATGGGGCCCACCTGGGAAGGGGGAGTGGCTTAGTTTAAAACCACCCCAGTTCACCTGATTCTCTTCTTCTCAGGAGCACAATAAGGATGTTTTCCTGCCCCCTTGCCTGCAGCCAGAGCCAACCAGTGAACCCTTAACTCTGCGGAGAAATTCCATCCGCCTTCTCTGCTTCTGTGCATAGGCAGATGAGCCCTGTTGGAGAAAAATCCCACAAGCAGATCGTGGGGGCTGATGCACACGCTCCAGCCTGGCGGGCTCTTCTGCTCCTGGTACCTCTTTTCTGCCACCCAGGTGACCCCAGGGACTGTCCCTGCTGTTTCTTGGTGGCCCATCCAAGTTCACCTCTGTCTTCTGTACCTGACATTGTTCCTTTCAGCAGCCAGTTTGCCTCTGACCTAACTGCTTCCTCTCCGCTTGCACAAATGCATCTGCATCATAAACTTATTTTCCCTCCCATCTCAGGGGAAGAGGGGCTTCTCTCCTTCTCTCCTAAAGCCTGATCATTCCAGATCAGATTTCCATTCTTCCGGCAGTTGGCACAAATTCCTCTTAATCTCTCACCTTTGTACTGGGTTCCCTGCCTAACTAGGAACAAACCTGTGTTTGTTCCAGACTTTTTTTTTTTTAAGACAAAACCAAATAACAATCCATTCTTGGCCCACTCTCTCCCCTACCTCAACAACACACCGACAGCTTCCTTCAGGAACTGTCCCATGTCTCTTCCACTTTACAGTCAGGCTTCTAGAAAGAGTGAGCTGCACTTTTGGTCACTTCTCCCACCTTTTTCACCACTGCCCACCTGTCAACCCACTGCAATCTAGCCTCCCTCCCCCAGCCTCTGTGATACCGATGGGGACACCCCAGACTGTCCTATCTTGTGTGACCTCCACATAGCCCTGGACTCCTGTTGAAACTTCCTTTCTGCTGATACCCTCTTTCCCCATCCCTCCCCCGCCCCCACTCCTCAGTCTCTCTCTGGCTCCCTGCTTCCTCCTGGAATATTCTTGGTGTCTCTGAGGGATCTCACCAACTCGTGATCCACTCCCTCCCTGGCCTTTCTCGACTGAACTTCTAGATCAGTCTTTGCTTAGGAGCTTAGAAGTTACTGCCCAGCTGTCCTTGGCATCATTCCACCTGGATATCACTTGAGATCATTAACCTTAACACATTCAAAACCAGACTGGTAGTGGTTCCTCTCAGTGTAGCATCCCTTTCCACCTGGTCGTTCAAGCCAGAACCCAGGAGCCTGCTATCTTCCCCCATATGACCAATCAATTAAGTAATCTTGAGAAACATAGCACCACCACCACAACAAAAAAACCCAGCTGAGGCCATATTGCTGGGTTCCCACGTCCTCTGCCACCTGCCAAGCTCCTGACATCGACTGGGCAAGGCCCTTAGCCTCCTGTCACCTGTTTTCTCATCAGTAAAGTGGGCATAATAAATATCTACTTTGCAGGCTTGTTGTGCTGTTAAGTGGTGAATGCACAGAGGGCCAGGGAGTATGAGCTCGGGAAGGGTGGCTCTGACCGTGCTGTCCTCTTCCCCCGCCCCTCCCCCCGCAATGGAAATTGACCAGGCAGTACTACTCAGGCTCCAGTCTGGGAAATGTTTGTTATTGGTCTGTAATGGGATAAGTGCAGAGGTTGAGAGGAAGTGGTTTAAACATTATAACCCTGAAGTGTTTTAAATGAATATGGGGTCCAGTGGATAATTTTATAGACATTAAATCTCATAGTAAAAAGTTGGGGCTTCATTTCACAACAAATAGAGTGTCTACTATCAAAACACCAGAAGGTAGGGGTGTCTGGGTCTGGGTAGCTCAGTCAGTTAAGCGTCTGTCTGCCTTCAGCTGAGGTTGTGATGGAGCCCCACGTCCGGCTCCCTGCTGAGCAGGAAATCCGCTTCTCCCTCTCCCTATGCCCCTATCCCTGCTCATGCTCATGCACGTGCACTCTCTCTGTCTCACACACACACACACACACACAAACACACACAGTTATATAAATAATAAATAAATAATCTTAACAAAACAAAACAAAACAAAAAACGGAAGGTAGCAAGTGTTGGCAAGGGTGTGGAACCCTCGTGCCCTGTTAGTGGGACTGTAAAATGGTGCAGCTGCTGTGGAAAACAGTATGGAGTTTCCTCAGAAAATTTTTTTACATATTACCGTGTGATCTAGCCATTGTACTTGCGGGCACACACCCCAAAGAAGTGAAAGCAGGGATGTGAAGAGACATTTGTACATCCGTCTTCATAGCAACATTATTCGTAGCTAAAAAGGTGGAACAGACTCACATATCCATTGTAGGATAAAAGGCTAAACCAAATGTGGAGTAGTCTTCAGCCTTAAAAAGGAAGGAAATCTGCCACGTGCTACAACATGAGTGACATTTGAGGATATGATGCTAAGCGAAACAAGCTAATGCAAAACTGTATCCTTCCACTTAGAGGAGGTCCCCAGCTCGTACTCAAACTCGCCGGGACAGAGGAGGGTGGGGGCTGGCTGGGGCTGGGGAAAGCAGAAGGGGAGTTGCTGTTTAATGGGTAGTTTCAGTTTGGCAAGATGGAAAAGTTCTGGAGATGGGCTGGCTAGCAATATGACTGTACTTAACATTGCTGAACAGTATACTTAAAAATGGTTAAGATGGGGGCGTCTGGACGGCTCACTGGGTTGGGTCTCTGCCTTCGGTTTGGCTTGGGTCATGGTCCTGTGGTCCTGGGATCAAGCCCTGCATTGAGCTCTCTGCTCAGCGGGAAGCCTGCTTCCTCCTCTCTCTGCCTGCCTCTCTGTCTGCTCGTGATCTTTCTCTCTCTGTCAAACAAAGAAAATCTTTTTTAAAAAAATGGTTAAGATGGCAAACTTTATGTTATGTATGTTTTATCTCAATTTAAAAATTTTGGATAAAAGATTAGGGCTTGCATTTTGTTTGTCTTTTTATTTTTATTATTTATTTATTTATTTTTAAAAGGTAATTTATTTGAGTAAGAGCACGTGCACATGCCCACATGCATGAGTGGAGGGAAGGTCAGAGGGAGAGAGAGAATCATGAGCAGACTACCCACTGAGCGTGGAACCCAAAGCAGGATTCAGTCTCACCACCCTGAGATCATGACCTGAGCCGAAATCAAGAGTTGTATGCTTCATGGACTGAGCCATCCAGGTGCCCCTTGTTTGTTTTTTTAGAACTACATTTTTCTGATAATTTGTTTTACAAAAGCATCCAAGAATTGGAACCAAAATGCTGCACACCACAGATGCTTCTAGAACCACTTGTCCTGGATCAGGTTTACCTCCATTCCTTCCTGGTTTGCCTGCCTGCACTCTGACCCCTTCCCCGTCCATTCTCAACCTTGGCCACAGTGATCTTTTCAAAGAGCGAGTCTAACTTTGTGTCTGTCTGTCTTGGGCAAAGATTTTCAGTCATTCTAAACTTGCTTCAAGGGAATCCTCAAACCCCTAGCTGGGCACACAGAGCCCCCTGGCTTCAGCAGCGCCTCTGCCCGGGCTCACAGTCCCTTGCCCTGGGATGGCTCTGCCACTCCTCTCAGTGTCCCCTAGCTTCTGCACCTCCCCGCCAGGGCACTGGCTGTCCCCCTAATCACAGTGCCTTTGCCCCCGTGTCCCACCCACCTAACTCTTGCTTGTACGTCAAAGGCCAAGGAGCCTCCTCTGGAGGTCAGGGCCTCACTATTCCCACGTTGCATAGTGAATGACGGGGAAATGAGCCTGCTCAGCATTAAAGGAAGCTTAAGAAGCTGTAAAGTAAGAGGTCAGGTGCTTGAATGAGCCAGAGGAGGGAAGCTTTAGGCATTGGGCTACTTGACACTCGCCAAACGTGCCTGCAAGGCCCTCAGGCCGCCGCCATGAGTTTCTGGGGCTGCCGGAGCAATCCAGGCATTCTGCAAAGCTGGCAGGTAATGGCAGCTGCCAGCAGGACCTGCGGCTTGAGCCCATCATGAAGGGTGCTGAAGATTCTGTCTCTCCTTTCAACTCGGGAGAACCAAGGAAGGCTTCAGGCCGGGTTTCTGAGGCGCTTCCTGACAGGCAGACCGTGGGCCAACCTGGTCACCATGACCCTGAGCAGCTCAGCTGAGAGACAGCCGGCCCTTCCTTGGCTCCTTCCTGGGCAGGTCTCACGGTGGCCTTGGCCTCCCTGCCCCATCCTGTGGGAGAAACCCCCATGTTGCCTGCTGGTGCTGGCCCAGATCCTGCTCTGGGGCTCTGGATTCGAACTGTGTGCCTTACTTGAAATGAGTTTCTGCTATCTGCCTGGCCAGTGTCTGCAGACAGAAAGGGCAGCTCTTGTTTCATGATGGCTACGAGAAGGGGCATCATCACTCTGAGGCCAGCCTTCCTGTCTGGGCACCTCGTTCCCAGCCTCTGGTGGTGGTGGTGGTTTTTTTAAGGCAGAAAAAAAAAAACCTGTATTATACGTAGATCCAATGTAGGAATTAGGAATTATTTATGGTTTCCTGCAATCCTCCCAGGTATAATATGTCAGATTCCAACTGGAAACTATGTCTGGAACGAAATCCTACTTGAAACAGTTTCTGTGGTTCCTATTAATAATTGGTGACTGGCGGGTTTACACAAACAAAACAATTATAATTTGGTGGATAAGCAAATAAATTACTTTTATAAGAATTAGGCACTTTCCACAGAAGCTTTGGTTTATCCAAGAGAAGTGTCTGTGCATACAGGTTACTAAATTGCCAACATACAACCCTTGCGTCCCGGTTCTTAGATTAAACATCAGCTTGGGCTCTGGTCTCTGCAGACTTCCTGCTTAAATGGGGAAATAAAATGGTTGATAAGTAGAAAAATTCTTTGTTGATGTTTTGAAGCCAGCTGGGAACCTTGAGAATTTGAGATTTGACCTACATAGAGGGGAATGGACTTGTTCACAGGCCGTCAAGTGCCTGATGGAGTCTGTGGAGGACAGAGGCATTTCAGAGATGGCCAGCATCGTCTCTTGGCCACACAGAAGTTCTCTCTGGCTCTGCCAGCCCCAGCTTCTTGGTGAGATCTCTGCTGGTTTTAGCTGCTGCAAGGTCTGAGAGCGTCTTTCTGGCTTTTCATTGCCCTGGAGCATGACATTACTGACAGATAAAAAGACTCCCACAGGACCACGATCAAAGCTGAATGGCTGCATTTCTGTAAATACCCAAACAGACCCATCAGGGAGATATATGGGAGAGACGAGCTCTCAGAGGCGTTGAGGTAAAGATAAACAAGCTGGTGGCAATGACAGAGCCAGATCATCCCTGGGTTCGCCAGAAATGTTCTCCCAAGGAGCTGTGGCTGGCACACACCCTGTGAGGAGAGACAAGGCTGAGGAAAAGAGCCTGAGTCGGACGCTCAGTCTAACTCCCGTTTGAGCAAAGCAGAACGTGCTCAGCGCAGCTCCAGTTGCACCAAATGAGATGGATCTGCTCTTTCCTGGAGGATGCGGGGCGAGGGGGGGCATGGGAGTGACTTTTCAGATCTGGGGTCACTGGTCTTTCCTTGATAAAGGGAGGTACTCGGAGAGCTGGCCGGGGGGCTCGAGGTGTGTGTCGAAGATCCCCCAGTGCGGGATCCCTAGGCCTAGCCTGGAGCTCCAAGGGAAGGGACTGTGCCCACTGCCACCCCCTCCCTGCCTCCAGGCACATGCAGAGCTCAGGGGCGGGCCTCCAGACAGACCCGTGCCATACCAGTGAGCCACGACTGCCGCCGACCAGCTGGGGCCAGAGATTTACTTTCTCTTCTCTTTTTGATTCTAATCTTGTCCACCGCAAGCTGGATCTAATCAAAATAAAATGGTGGAATGTCTGTGTGCTGTCAGTGTGGATAGAGTGTGGATAGAGGACAGGCCCAGATGAAGGCCTCCCAGACCAGGTCTTGGGGCAGCAGGCAGTGGGTCAGGTCTGCAGTGACCAGGGAAGGCTTGTGTTACTGCAAAGCTGAACTGGGCAGTGGGTCCCCAGGAATAGGGAGCAAAGAAGGCTCAGGAATCTGCACACTTACTTTTTATTTGCAAAGTTACACAAATATATATGCAAGCTGGTTGGGGCCCTAAGAGTTCTAGAATGCAGCCAACCCATCCCCTGGCTCCTAGCACTTGGACACCTCAGACTTTCTAACATTTAGAAGGCAACTTGATTGGAGCTGTGATGCCAGGAACTTATTTTCTCTTGGATTCAAACCCTGCTTTGCTTGTCGAGAAAGGAAGAAAGTTTGTTCTGGATGACCATTGGCAAGAGATACATCATTCTGGTTATTCTGCTTCCAGACATCCAGCACAGATCTCTGGGTGCCCTGGGTGTATAAGCAACAATTCAGGTCTTGGCCTGAGGGTCATCTTGTGAGGGAGACCTCCCCTGAACAGTCTTGCTAAAAAAACAAAAAACAAAAAACAAAACAAATAGAGCAGGGCAACATAAAATGACCCATCCTGGCCTGCTTCATTCATACCACTTAACTCTATTTGGCAATATTTTATCTCTTTGCTTTTTTATCATGTTTGTCCCTCTAGACATGGGGTCCACGAGAACAGGGACCTTATTTGCATGGTCACGGACTATCCCTGGCATTTCAAACAGTGCCTGAAATACAGTACATATACATTGTGGAATGAATGACTGTACTTTAAAAGGTCCCCAGGAGGGATG
>PISX010023606.1:0-29474 GCA_004024625.1 Mellivora capensis
TAGTTTTTTTGTTTGTTTTTTTTTTAAGATTTATTTATTTATTAGAGAGAGAGAGAGAGAGATCACAAGTAGGCAGAGAGGCAGGCAGAGAGAGAGGAAAGGAAGCAGGCTCCCTGCTGAGCAGAGAGCCGGATGCAGGACTCAATCCCAGAACCCCGAGATCACGACCTGAGCCGAAGGCAGAGGCTTTAACACACTGAGCCACCCAGGCGCCCCTTGAAACCAATTTTGATTCCCTATGATGAGGGGTCAGCTACCATGAGGACTTCACTGTGGTTTCACGCCTCACTTTACCTGAGCAAGTCCCCTGGGCTTCAGTTTCTTTATCTGCAAAATGGAGATGCTAAAACCTACTTCCACAGGTGAGGGGTGGGATTAAATCAGACGAATAAAGAGCCCGGTGGTTTAAGAAATGTTGGCTCTGTTATTAGAGAATTAAGACATCTGGCAAGCCCACACGGCAACACAGCTCCAGGCCCCAAACACCCCTGCCTGACTGATCCTCTTTAAAGTCCTACAGGGGTTTCCGTGCTTCTCCCCTGCAACGCCTTCTCCTGAAGCCTTTGCTCTGAGTCCTACTGCTTCATTTCCATCTTATCTCAAGCCCTCCTCTGTGAGGCCTCCCCGCCTCCCTGCTGGCCAGCTCTCTCCTCACTTCCTGGGCCTTTCGTGGCACGTGACAAAGCCACGTGTGCCACTGCCTGACAGGGCCTGTGTCAGGCCCCAGATCCAGGGGCTGTGGCTCCCTTATCCCTCTCGGGCTTGGTAGGCAGACAACATGCTCTGGCTGAACTGGATTAAATGACCCAGCTTTCAGCAACCCCGAGTTGGGATCTGGCAGTTTTATGTATTAGGTTCCCGGGGGGCCTGGGTGGCTCACTCTGTTAAGTGTCTGCCTTCGGCTCAGGTCGTGGTCCCAGGGTCCTGGGATCGAGTCCCGCATTGGGCTTCCTGCTCGGCGGGGAGCCTGCTTCTCCCTCTGCCTGCTGCTCCCCGTGCTCGTGCACGCTCTGACAAATAAACAAACGAAATCTTATGTATTAGGTTCCCAACTCAATGAGACATAAATGAGGATACCAGATGCAGACAATCCCTGAATCTGAGACAGCCCTGCTGCTGAGAACTGGGGAAGAGCCTACCCCAGATGACCTTAGTGGGCATGAAAAGGCCGTGGTGGCACTTGTCATTGAAGGAACATGTCCCGACAGAAACCCCGGATCTGGATGTTGTGAAGCACACTGGGGAGGGTGCACAATACTTAGTGCTGCACTGTCAGTCTGCAATGCTCTCATTTAGAGTTGATATTTGGGTCCTCTGAACTGCTCCTGAGCTTACCGGGTTAGGGTGGAAGCCACTCGAGCTGGCTCTCATACTAGATGGCCCAGTTAGGAACTGGCTGCTGCATCTGGATAGGCCCAACTCACTATTCCCACCGGAGTGCCCCTCATCAAAAGTAATTGATCCGTGTATGTCCCGGTCTCCTCTCTGGAATGGGAGACTGTACCCCCACCTCAGGGACGCCAGCACAACAATGAGCTATTGCATGTCAGGTCTTGGCATACAGTAAGTGCTCAGCAATGCTCACTCTCATTGGAATGCTGCTGCAGATAAACTGGGACCTCTCTGAGGCCAGGCTGTGTGATTCCACAAGGAGTTAATCAAGTCCCCACAGTGAGCCAGGGATCACAGGTGAAATTGTATTGCTCGGTGAGCTTGAGTGGAAGGAGAACAATCCAGAAAGAGAAAAGAAAATGACCAGACCCAGGTATATCTAGACCGCATATGCAGGAAAGTGCTACACTCTGCTCTTTAAAAAGAAAGCTCAAGAAGAGGCAGTGGAATGGGGTGGGGTGGGGCTGGAGTAAGCTGAATGAATTGACCTTAATTCCTATTAGTTATCTAAATTGACCTTAATTTCGATTCATTGACCTTAATTTTCAAAATAAACTGTCTGACAACAATCACTACATCCCTAGCTCTCAGCCTGCTACACAGAAATCAGAACTACATGATAACAGGTAACAAGGGAAAGGCGGGTCCCAGCTGAGAACCCTTGGGAGTGAAGCCAGGACACTGCTTGTCCTTGTATGGGCTTACTCTTAGCCAAGGAGGGCTTCAAGTGGGGGTCTGAGAAATCACCGTCTTCAAATACCCTGTGCTTTTCAAATCCAGAAGAACCCAATAGCCCTCTTCAGGTAATGAGTGAAAGGGACATTGGGGACCTGAAATGTACTGGTGTAGTCAGAAGGGCAGGGAGGCCAGCCTTCCAGACACCGGGGCTAAGGAGGCATTTAAAGGGGCTCATGAACCATCTGCCTCCAGCCATGACTCCACCCCCTAAAAGTTGAAGGAAACCACTTTAGTGTGTGCAGGGGTGCAGGGAGAGGGGAGTGGAGGGGAAGACATCTAGCACAGGAACTAGAGAACCATTTCAGGAAGAAGATCAGGAAGTCGCAGGGCTAATCTATTTATGGTGCACTGATATTAACAGTTAATTTACAATGTGCGTGAGATGTTTTGCATGCAGAAGCTGTTTTTAAGTAGCACACGGTGTGTACCAGCAGAGAATGTATTCAGAAGCCTAGCAGAGAGGATGTACGGAGGTAGAAGTGAGCTCACTGTTTTGAGCTGCATTTCCTTTTTCTGTTTGTTCTTTCCTCCCTTCCTTTTTCTTTCTGTTTGTATAGATGTTTATCATCTAGTTCTTACACCTGTGATCTTCAAGCTGCTGCTTCTTGGCCCCCTCCCCACCCGCAATCATTAGAAAGGGCCTCCCAGGGCCTCGCTATCCACAGTGGCTCCAGAGGTCATCAGCACCCGGCTGGGGAGCGGGCAGAAATGCAGACCCTTGGGCCCATCCTGGACCTGCCAGATGAGAGCCCGCACCGAACCCGGTCAAGGTGCCCTGCTCTCTGGCCGACTGTGCGACCATGCAGATTCTGGTGGACTGAAAAGGAAGGGGGAGGGCTGATTCTTACCAGGCTGCTTGTTCAAGAATATTCTCAACCACTAGTCAGGCCAGACTTTCCAGGGACAAAAATGAAGGGGACATGGGGTTTGGAAATTCTGGTTTCTGCTGATTTTGTAGAAGCAAATCATAGGATAGAAAGGCTCATCAATGGCTGGGAGTTCACTCTGTATTCATTCTCATCCTTACTCAGTTTTCATGGGTTACTAAGATATTTCTTCTTTTCTATTATTACGCTTTTTCTGGAGGGAGGACTGACCAGATGTACACCTGTGCCTGGTTATTGGAGTCAAACCCACCCCTTCCCACCTTGGTTCCCCCCGGTAAGCTTCCACGTCCTCCCCTGATGTGGGCCCAGCTGGGCTCCCAGCTGCCCATCACCTGCTCAGGCTGCCCAGTGCCACCAGCTCCATCAATCTGCCACCATGTGTGCATCATTTCTTGTCTCCCGCACCCTGCAGCTTGGCTGTGGATATGCTATGTTTTTTTCCTTGCCCCTCTAGATCCCTTCTCCTCTCTGTGCTGCCCATTCCCCAGCGAGGGAGGAGGGGACTCATGGTAGGGACTTCATCAATGGTGCCTATCTCTTCTGGGGGTGGTAGCGGGGAGATAAGTGAGGCTGGGATACTGCGTCCTGGGCCACTTTCTGCCAGCTCCCTCTCCACATGGCCTCTATCTCAGGTTACAGCCCCGCCTCCAGTCCCCTGCAGGCTGGCTGCCACTGCTACCAGCCCATGGCTCCCCCACCCCCTGCCCACATTTCTGCACACCACCCCTTAGTTAGACTCTCCTCAGATGACCCAACCCGGTGTGCCATCTGTCTCCTCCTGGCCCCTGACCACCGACGCACAGCTCTGCTGTGCCTCTCACCTCCCATTCCAGAGCATCCCCACAGCCTTGTGAAAGATACACCCAGGGGCGGTTCCTTTCACCTGCACCCTTTTTCCACTGCATCTGATAGACAGTTCCCCAAACACATCCCATTCAGAATGCCTGAAATAACTCCTTTCACTCTCCAAATCTGCTCACCCACCCTCAGGCTTTCACCCTGCCAGCACCTCCCTCCAGGACTGCACAAGCCCCATGCCCCAGCATACAATCAGGTGCCTCACCATCTTTCCAGCCCGAGGACAGCCTGCAGCTTCTCTCATCTGCGGAAATCCCTCCTTCACCTCGGCTCCGGTGCAAAGCACTCCGCTGGGCCACCACACCCTTTCTACGCTTGCTCTTATTCGCCCCGTTGTCATGTTGAGGACCTGTCCCAATCCCAGGCATCCTTCTAGAGTTCAGATCTGGCTCAGGAAACCCTAAGGGGCTCTCTTTTTCTCTCATTTCCTACAGTCCCTTATTTTCTGTCCCATTTATCATTAAACAATTAATCACGTCCTACTTCTGGCTGCCTTGATCTGCTACAAAAGACACACATTTAACTCTTCCACTGCACCTACCTAACTGCTCCGACCAGACCTGAAGCACTCTGCAGATGGGCTATTTACTCCGCGTATCTCGATAGCTCTCCTAGCATCTAGCAAAGTGTGATGCCAATAGAAGGTGCTGGAAAGACAGAGTATAACCCTCCATTTTATGACAAGGGATGTATGAATAAAAGATGGCAGAGGCCGTTTTGGGTTCTCTGAGTGCCCTGTGAACCAGAGAAGGTGCAGCGACAGTCACTCTAACCACTGTTGTGCTCCACGCTGCCTAAAATGAGATTTCTAATTTCTGATTTTTGTCTTCTATGTAGGTTTGGTCTCATTACAACTGATTAAATATATTGCAAATTCTATTTTAATATAAAGATGATTTTCTTAAAAATGTTTTTCTCCAAAGATGCTGAAATATTTCTACACCCTCATGTGGGACCCTCGCCCCTGCTAACTCCTCCCCTGCTGAGGTACAAGGCACTGCTCCTTACCCTCCACCCCTGCTGAGGCACAAGGCACTGCTCCTTACCCCCATCCCTGCTGAGGTACAAGGCACTGCTCCTTACCCCCATCCCTGCTGAGGCACAAGGCGCTGCTCCTCACCCCCCACCCCTGCTGAGGCACAAGGCACTGCTCCTCACCCCCCACCCCTAATTCAGGCACAAGCCACCATTCCTCACCCTCATCCTGTCTAATCCACTCTCCCTGCAGCAGCAAGAGAATAAAAAAATTAGCAAAGCTGATCATGTCATTCTCTACCACCCTGACCTTTCCGTTCCCCAGGCCATCCTGCCTGCTGTCCCTGCTGCCTAGCAGGATGACTTAACCCCTCTCCCAACTCCTGCTCAGCCCTCCTCCACCCGGCAACCTCATTAACCCATCCTTCGACTTTGTGCCTAGATGACACTTAATACCTGTTCATTCTCCCTCTCGCCCATAAGACGTAAACTAAGGGGCAGCAAGGTTGGTCTGATGCCTTCTGTGTCTGGTAGATCCTGCACATAGTAGGTCCTCAAAATGTCAGTTTCACTTTCTGCAAGAAAAACTGTAAGAGTGTGGGATTCCGAGATGCCAATCATCCCAAGGAGTTACTCCCAGACATCCCCAAAAGTGTCATTCGTGTCTCAAATTAATCTGGGCTATAATACCCAGAGCAATGTGCTCTGTCCCTGCTGTGGAATCCTTGGTTGGTGAGGAGGTGGCAGGCTGAGTGAGGGTCCCCTGTGCCTGCAGTGGCAGCAGAAGTGTCTCAGGCTCTCCACTGGCCTCACTGGAGACAGCTAACCACTAAACAGTCTTGGAGAAGTTACTCAGATATTGGCCTTGGTTTTCCTTAATTTTTAATTGTATTAAGATATACATAATCTTTGCTGATCATTTTTAAGTGCGCAGTTCTGTGGCTTAAGTTCATTCACACTGTGGTGCAACCAACACCACCATCTACCCCCAGAACATTCTCATCTTCCCAAAGTATAAAACTCCATACCCATTAAACTCTAACTCCCCCTTCTAGGACCCGTGGCAACCACCAAATTGTTTCTATGATTTTGGCTACTCTAGGAATTTAACAGAAGAAGAATCATGCAGTGTTTGTCTTTGTGTGACTGGCTTATTTCACTTAGCATTGTATCCTCAAAGTTCATTCATATTAGAGCATGTGTCAGAATGTCCTTCCCTGGGGCGCCTGGGTGGCTCAGTGGGTTAAAGCCTCTGTCTTCGGTTCAGGTCATAGTCCCAGGGTCCTGGGATCGAGCCCCGCATTGGGCTCTCTGCTCAGTAGGGAGCCTGCTTCCCCCTCTCTCTCCCTCTGCCTGCCTCTCTGGCTGCTTGTGATCTCTGTCTGTCAAATAAATAAATAAAATCAATTAAAAAAAATAAAAAAAATTTTAAAAAAGAACGTCCTTCCCTTTTTAAGGCTGAATATTACTCTATTGCACGGATAGACATTTTGCTTATCTGTCCATGGGCACTTGTCTTGCTTCTATCTTTTGGTCTTCCTTCTTGGAAAAGTACAATTACTCTTAGTCTGCCTGCCTGAAAAGACAAAACCGAACCACCTCCCCAGACAACTGTAGCTTCTGTAGGTGCTGCTGATGCCCCGCCCATGTTCCCTGGGTACATGCTGGGACCACCCACGGTTTCTTCCCCCAAGCTTGGATTCTCTGTCTGAAGTTGCAGAGGGCAGGCTGGAAGTGCCAGGACATCAACAGCCCCAGGAGCAGCCCTCCACCAATGACCAGGAGAACAGGTGGCTGAATGTCTCACACAGGTTATTCACCCCTCCCTTGCTGTGTCACCGACTCTTGAATGACTGCCTGCTCTCCGGGCTTCCCTCCCCTCTCCCCTAATCACTGCTACATGTGTTCACCTCTCAGATACACTCTTTGCACCTGAATCCTCTCTCAGTGTGGGCTTGCAGGCGAATCCAAACTAAGGTCTGCACCAAGCCCACTCATGCCAAGATGCACTGATGGAGGGGGAGAAAGACACATAATATGTACTTTGCTGATTGAGAATCCCGTTATTCACTCATGATGGCAATGATCCCCACCTGCAGTGGGATGCAGGGCAGCTACCCCAGCAGGGGGATCCTGCCCTAAACTGGCCTGGGAAGACTCTTGGAAAATGAACGAGGAGGATCTTTTCTGACTACTCCAGGCTTGTGATGGCAGCTGTAGCCTCCTGCTAAGACAGGCCAAGACACCCTTCTGGATCACAGCTGGCTTCCCCCACTCATTGTACCAAGTAGTGTCTCCCCATACATGGGGACACCATTACTATTCCAAGGCCAGGGCCTCAGGCAGAGACTTCAGGGACGGACAGTCAGGTCCTGTGCAAATCTCACTCCTGCGGACACAAGCCCGCCTGCTTTTGGGGGGCTCTGTCAGCCCCTCAATGCAAATGCAAGGGTGCATCATCTCTCACTATGTTTGGGCAGCCAGGGTAGAGGCAAACCTAGAGGAGGTGTGTGTCCAGACCAAGCACCCAGTCAGCCAGGTCATGTGGGCTCCTGCCTCCCCAACCATGGGAGCAGAGGACCAAGTGTTTCTTGGAGTCACTGAAGCCTCCCACCTGCCTTCCCATCTCTTTTCTGTTGTGAGGTTTGTTCTGCCAAGTTGACCCTTTCCTGCAAACTGCAGAAGATTCCACGACTCAGCCACATGGCTCTGGTAACATCAGAGAGGTGAGAGCCAGAGTTTGGGATGTTGACAGGAGCAGATGACCTCCACACCTTCTGCTGTCACTGTGTCATCTAAGCAGACTTCATGAGGTTAATGAGGTCATAGGCCAAGTTACCCTCCACCCAGATTCAGTGCCTGGTGACCAGAGGATGACTGCTTTCCAGCCACACTGGACCTGCTATGGTTGCAGGGCTCTGAACTGTTAAGAAAGAGCCACTGAGGGGTGCCTGGGAGGCTCAGTGGACTCAGCTTTGGTCTTTGGCCCAGGCCATGATCTCAGGGTCCTGGGATCGAGCCCTGCCTTGGGCTCCTTACTCCCTGGGGTGTCTGCTTCTCCCTCTCCCCCTTTCCCCAGCTCCACTTGTGTTTCTTGCTCTCTCTCCTCTTTCTCTCTCAAATAATAAAATCTTAAAGAAAGAGCTACTGAGGATGGAACTAGAGGGTATTATGCTGAGCGAAATAAGTCAGTCAGAGAAAGACAATTATCATATAATCTCACTGATATGTGGAATTTGAGAGGCAGGGTGGGGGCTCATGGGGGGCAGGGAGGGAAAAATGAAACAAGATGGTACTGGTAAGGGAGACAACAAAAGAGACTCTTAATCTCAGGACACTGAGGGCTGCTGTGGGGGCAGGGTGGGGGAGGGATAGGGTGGCTGGTGATGGACATTGGGGAGGGTATGTGCTGTGGTGAGTGCTGTGAATTGTGTAAGAATTATGATTCACAGACCCGTACCCCTGGGGCAAATAATACATTATGTGCTAATTTAAAAAAAAAAAAGAAAAGAAAGAAAGAAAGAGTGAGCCACTGATTATAAAATGGAGCTCACTAAATTCCACAAGGCCAACTTCTACTTGTTCCCTGCTCATAATGTATTCTGACCTGCCCAGGAGTAATACTTATAATTCAAAATATTGACTGATTGCTTTCCTCTCTCTGACTTGTTAAGCTGGGGTCTGTGACCACAGGGAGGGGCCTGCCCTCTGGGAGCCTCCTGTCTGGAGTGCGGCAACTAGCCACGCCCCAGCAATGACAACTGTCTGCAGCTATTCCAAGGGCCTGTGTCCATTAACTTTTCCATCTTTCATCAGCCCTTTGAGGAAGGTATTATTACCATCTGCATGTCATGGAGTGAGGAAATAACAGAACCCCACTGCCTCAATTTGCCCAAAATAACCTGACTATCAAGTAGCAAGCCAGGATCCCACACAGATAGCAGGCCCCGGCACCCACACTCCTTTTTTTAAAGATTTTATTTATTTGTTTGAGAGAGAGAGAGAGAGAGCGCATGTGCACACACAAGTGTGAGGGGGGGGGGAGGAGAAGCAGACTCCCTGCTGAGCAGGGAGCCCCACACAGGGCTTGATCCCAGGATCCCCAGATGTTTAATGACTGAGCCACCCAGGTGCCCCAGCACCCACAATCTTAACCACTGTGCCACACAAAGTCCCCAGAAGCCCAAACGAGAGTGATCTTTGCATTTCCCACAGTCACAAGGTCAGCTGTCTCCCCTTCTGAGCCTCAGAGCAGGGTTGGCTCACTGTCACAGGGAATAACAAGGAAAAACGAATGTCTGCTCACCTTTCTGAACACGCAGGCTCTGCTGACCCTTGTGCGGAGCAGTTTTGCATGAATAATGGCTAACAGTAGGGTTGTGATGGAGGGACACAAACCACGAATCTTATGAAATGTTAATCAGGCGGCGCTCGGAGTTGTGACAGAGGTTTCCCCCGCCGCCCGCCGAGGGCAGCCCCTGATGAGGCCTTGCCATCCTGCTTCCACGAGTCACCGAAACCGCCCTAGCCCCGCCTGCTCTGCGCGCTACAGACACTTCAAGGTGCCACAGCGGCAACAGAACACGGCACACACGTAGAGGAATACTCATGCCTGCAGGCATGCACACACACACGCTTTTAATTTGGGTCGTTTGAACACACGGAGTCCACACATCCCTTACGGTGCTAGTGGCAGGGACAATAATGCCTGGCCCCGGGCTGGGAACTTGGAAGAATACAACTGACTTCAGCCCAAGGCCCTCAGAGCCTGTTGAGAGACACGGATCATGAAGAGTTTGCTGGTTACACAGACCCTACCAGGAGTGGGGTGGGGCGACAAGGAGTCAGGGAAGGCTTCCCAGAAGAGGAGACTGAGAGCTGAGTCTTGAGCACCAAGAATCATACATAGTTCTGGAAAAAGTGAGCAAGGCAATGGCGTGATGAGGAAGAGGCATTTCCTGGTCAGAGATGTGGAGACAGGCTGGGGTTGTGACCTGTAGAGCCAGGAAGCCTAGATTGGGACACTTGCCCCTTCCTGCTGGGCCTGGGGCCTTGAGCCATTTATTACTTCCTGAGTCTCAACTGTTGAGCGGGGACTACACTCACCATCTCACTACTGAGAATTTAGCACCTGTTAGCACTTAGCACTCAGCACCCGTTCAACCAACAGCCTATTAAAATGGCTCATAGACAGAGTTGACCCTTGGCTTCTTTTCTACCATGACTATGTCCCTTTGGTCTCAAGAAGATTGGGAAGTGCCCCCAATCCAACATCTCAGAGCTTTGCAGCATCCTTGGCTCCTGGATTATGCCTTAAAGCATGAATAAAAGATGATCCTTTGGTTTTTATGCACAAACTGCCCATGCTTCCTTACAGAATAATGTAGGAGAACACATAATAGCCAGCAGGCTACCCTGGAGAGGGCTGGGAAATTCAGCAGACACCCGGAGGGCACAGGAAATTATATCTTCTGTTTGTTAACCTTTAGGGGACTGCTGTTTAAATGGTCATATCCTTTGCAGGAGCTATGGTGGGGTGGAAAGGGGTATGGGAGCTTGGCTTGTGGGAAAAGGGAGTTTCCCCCGAACCGACAGTTAATTGTAGTGAACTGTGGAGAACCAAGAAGAGAAGCCCCCATTTCAGAAAAACAATCCACAAATAAATTGCCAATCACCACAGCTCCAAGTCCACTGTAAATGCCCCTTCAAAACAGCAAAGGAAAGGAGCAAGGGTAATTTGTAATTTCCTGGGCATATACCAGCCTATGTTTTTGACAAGCAGTAATGGAAAGCAGGTTTCCTGCATGCTTCTACTCTCCTTGCCGTTGGTCCTCTAGCTTGCTTTCTGCTCCTCTCAGTTCTGGTAACATGAAATTTATTTGTGATCCTGACAAGTCTAGTGACCCAGACTTACGTGAGGCTTGCTTAGAATTTTAACTACAGTTCTCTTATCGACTCTTGATGGCTCTTACGTTTCTTCAGTTTTCCTGGCCCTTGGTCCTTGGCAAGAGAGAGCCTAGAATGTGGCACTACGAATGAGCTGCCACGTTGACTACAGCAGGACCAGGGACCAGAACATCTTCGAGACAGGCTTTCACAAAAGGAACTGGAGGGGAGAAGAGCAGGGAAGGTACAGCGGAATGAGAATGGTTTCAAAGGGACTGGATTCAGGGCTTGTAGAAGCTACTTTAATAAAGTCCACAAAAAATGGTGATGAGAGACCAGCTTCTCTGTCCCCCAACAAACCAGTTAGACTGCTATCCACCAATGAGACAGCTCTGGGAGAGCTAGAGTTCACTTAAGAAATTTTAGCAGCACCGCAGAAAAAAACGAGAAAACCTGCACAAGAAGAGAAGGAAGAGTTTCATTCTGTCTGTATCATTCCATTCCTCCAGCTGGCATTGTTCATCACCAAGAGGGAAATTCCAAGCCAGAAAGAGCTCCCCTCTCTAGGAAAGGAAGAGCAGAGGGAGTGACTAGTGTCTCTAGCTTTTTGGGGCAAGTGAAGATCCTGCTTCGGCTTTGCCCTAGCAGGTACCCTCTCAAAATCCAATGCGTATATGAATTACTGGCAGCTTCTGATTCAGCAGGTCTGGGGTGGAGTCTCAAATTCTGTTTAGAACACGTCCCCATGGCACACACTTTGCATGGCAAGATTCCAGATAACCTAATTCAACCATCTCATTTTCAGGTAAAGACACTGAGGTCCAGAGTGAGAGAGTAACTCGGAGAAGGAAGGTCAGAGCCAGAAAGGAGTCTAAAATCTAGCTCTGTGATTCCTGGCCAGTGGTTCTCTAAGGAGATTTCCCACCAGCTCTGCCCTTTGTTATCCAGGCCTGCCAGATATCAGAAATTGGAGATTCAATCCCCCAGCTGATTCTAATGCTCAATCCACTTTAGAGACCAACAGATGAGATGTCCCTCCAGCTGCCTTCCAGCCTAGGATGGTGCAGCCACCTGAGACAAGGATGGAGACCAGGTTGCTTGATGTGCCGCCTGGTGACAAGGGGGACAAGAGCACATTGCAGGCAAGTGAAACCAGGGCCACTTGCCAGAGTTCACAAAGGGGTTGCAAGCGTGGCTGGGGACCCCACCCGCCATCTCTCTTTGAAGAGAACCAAAGCCACTGAAGATGAGGAAGGGCCACTGATGAGCTCCCATCATTGTGAGGAGGGAGATCTGGATGTCTCGGAATCTATCAGAGAGAAAGTAAGCAAAACTGAGGCTGTGATCTCAGCATGGAGGGAGGCATTTCTAGAAGAAACAACCCTTTGAAGAGCTTTTGAGAATTAAATGAAAAACATCTGAGGAGGGACAGTTTTCCTCTGAAGATGTGAGTGGCTGGCTGGGTGGCTTCTGTGCTGTGTGAGAGCATGGCTATGAGGATGGCATATTTGGGGGGTCGGGGTCAAGGCTTTCCCACTGCCTGTAAGGAAGGGAGCACACAGAAAGAAGGTTCCACTAAATGAGCCTCTAGGAATGTTAGGCTGTGATGGGGGCACTACTGGCCCAGATTCTGACCCTCCTTTCCCTTTGTTTGCCACATGGATTTGTAATTCCTTCCCCTAAAGAGGGGAGGGGAGGAGAGGGGAGGAGAATGTGCTTCTCTGCCCCTGGACTTTGGATTGCTGTGTAACTCAATTTGGCTTTCGAAGGGGCGGTAACACGTTGCTGAAGTCCCTGAGTTCTAGGGTGCTTCCTGACACAGCCATGGCTGAATGGCGCAGGAGCCAAGGAGACGGGTCAGGAGCCTGAGTGCTCTCACAGTGCCAAGCCAAGCCAGTGCTCTGCTCAAGGCCGCTGGTCACTCCAGAAGACAAACTGCTAAGCAGCTAAGTGAGACGACAGGACAACTATGGGAACCAGTCATCACCAACTCCAATTTCGTGATCCCTTCTGAATTTCAGACCTTTGCTCTCATTCCTACACATAATGAAAAGAGAAACCAGACTTTTAATCATGGTGGTTGGCTGCAGAAAGTGACACTTTTGCTAATAATAAACATGCGATCCTGAATGCTTTCCCACATCACATGCCTTTTGCTCAGGTCTCCTGGTGCTTCATACACACTTCCTCATTCATCATTTGGAGGCCTGAGGCTTCTGCTCACTCCCATAGCGAAGAGAGGCAGCTAACTCCTGGCCTGGGGGACTCTTCCCAGGCTCCTGAGTTAATAGGATTCTCAGAGGGAAGGAGGACAAGGAATTACCCATGGCCTTGCTGGAGAAGCTAGGCACTGACTGTAAATAATTTCCTATCAGCGCAACTGCTTGCTGTATCAGTGCCTGACTTGGGTCTTAATCTGGTTCAGCTTCTTGCTGACTGTTATTATCTTAGGGAGATCAACTTTTCCGAGCCTTAGCTTCCTCAATATAAAACCTGAAGAGTTACTGTCAGGGTTCTAGGTAATAACTACGTGAGAAAAAACTCCTGGTCTTATGCTTACATATATAGGTACTCATGGGTAGCTATTTTTCTTTATCAGAGCACAGAGGAAGGAGGGTTGTCCTGTGTGAATGTATATGTTGTTAACTGCACAAAGACTCCCAGCCAAGGAGGCAGATGGAGCTGAAGTCCAATCGTTGTCTCCTCTGTGGCTTGCAGCTGCCCGGAAAGAAGGGTCCTGGATTCTAATCCACACAAGGGTATATGGTGGGCCTAATGGCCCAGCACACTGACCATTAAAAATATGTTTGTATTGAAATTTCTCTGAAAGAAAGTGAAAACCCATCACTTAACTGAGTAACTCGCAAATGATTGCTCAGCCCTTTTTAAAAAATTCAGTACAGGGGCGCCTGGGTGGCTCAGTGGTTTAAGGCCTCTGCCTTCGGCTCAGGTCATGATCCCAGGGTCTTGGGATCGAGTCCCGCATCGGGCTCTCTGCTCACCAGGGAAGGGAGCCTGCTTCCTCCTCTCTCTCTCTCTGCCTGCCTCTCTGCCTACTTGTGATCTCTGTCTGTCAAATAAATAAATAAAATCTTAAAAAAAAAAATTCAGTACATCTGGGGAGAGGTCTTGGAATCTGTACTTTCAGTCAACGTCCTGGGTGTTTGTCCAAACCAAGGTTCAAGAAACACTGGGATGTTTCTGGTCTCCTTGGCTCAGGCTCGGGCTCCTGAGAGACAAGAGCAGGTCAAGCAAACAAACAGGAAATAATCCACAGCAGTTCAAGTTTAAATCGCAGGGTTAAAAATCCAGAAATACCCCGTGTGTCTTGCTAACAACAGCTTCAGCCCGCAGGGCCTCCCAGTGCGGTTGGGGCAGGGAGGGGCACAGAAGGGGCACATGGCAGAGGGGGCAGCTTGGGAGGTGGCTGGGTCTCTGATAAGTGGCCTCTGATGCTCACTAATGATAGGAAAGAGCTTGGCCACCGAAGGCAATTACGGAGGATGAGACACCGTGCAAGCCAGAGAGTCGGGGGAGTGCAGGGGGATCTTATTATCTCTCTGTCTTGCTTAATAGGAGTTAATAGTTGGAAGGGAATAAAAGAATGGTGTGTGAAGTTTAGTGCCAATACAGTCTAATATACACACTATGTTTTTATTTCAAAGAGGATAAAGGCCCAAATTTTATACTGAAAACAAATGTTAAAAATTAATTATAAAGAAGACACCAGAGGGCCTCGAGCATGTTCCCTGGGTGACTGATTAAATGCCTGCCTCATTTAGACTGGTATAAACCCAATCTCTTGGAAGAAGGCCAAAACTATTTGCCAACGTCCACAGAGACTCTCCAAGAAAATGATCCCGGTGCCAGGAAAGAGAAAAACATACTCACCACTGCTGCCCGGAGCCAGCCACCACTGCAGGGTGGGATCCAGTCATGGGCAGGAAAGGGAATGTTTTTGCCAGGTCAGTGTGGGTCAAGCGCGTCCTTTCCCGCCTGGAACCGATCGAGGACCCATCAAGCCTGTGATGAAGGTGGCCTGAAGAGTGCCTGGTCTCGGGCTTAGAGGGGATGGGAGCTTTTTTTTTTTTTAACCCCCAGATTTTGTTTGGTTTCAGAGAATTGCTTCCCAATTCTCAGAATATGCAAGCTCTAACTGAATATTTAAGAGGTAGGAAATAAGCCAATGACTCTGTTATCTTTTGAATTTTAAAATCATATTTTAAAGGCAAGATAACATTTTCCTTGTTAAAACAAAACTGAAAGATTACCAAAAATGCTGACTGTCTGCCTTCAATACTTTGCACACCCCCAAACCCTATTCTTCCTTTCTTTCTTTCTTTCTTTCTTTCTTTCTTTCTTTCTTTCTTTCTTTCTTTCTTTCTTTTTCTTCCTTTCTTTCTTTCTTTCTCTTCTTTCTTTTTTGCCTCAAAGTCTGGGGTGGGCTCTCTCTGACCTGCAGAGAACACAAACCTACAGAATAGTTTTGTGTAGTATTCTCCTATTGGTGACATTACACTGGGCATATTTTCCACACCTCACATTTTCCATTAAGTGACAGGCCTTGGAATTTGATCGATGTTGGTACATACGCTAACCATGGCAAAATATTCCGAAATATGGATACGATTACTCCACATTCAACATTTTGAAAAAAGGTCCATTTTTCTTAGGCTGATATTTAGGGCTGGTCACAGTAAGATCCCGATCTGTATTCTGTGTACTTTATTTTCCAGTTTCCGCCCTCCACCTCCAAGGAAATTAACCAAATCCGAGGAGCCATTTTGCAGTTTCCCACAAGAGGGCGGCATTTCAATGAAAGGGTATCTGTAACATCAGTTCTTCTGCATTCTTTAAGGGCAGTCACGGAACCTTCCTCTCGAGTTCCAGTCTCCTTTACCTGCCCCTGTGTGGGGCCCTTACCACTCTTGCTGTAATTCAAGTAATTCATGTAATTCATTCAAGTAATTAATAGACTATTCTCACCGTCCCCTTTTAGCAGCAAGCTCTGCGAGGGTGAGAGTATGGGCCAGGGATGTAGTAGGTACTCAACAAGTTTTTGTTGAATTAAAACAACAACAACAACAACAACAACGACAATGTCTTCCCGTTTCTCTATACTGCTTTGGGAAGAGGAGCAAAGGGTCAGCCAGAAGTTGGACTATGGATGCATTTTCCTCCCATTCTTCCATCCATTCATCCAACCATCTTTCCTTCTACGCATCCTTCCACCCCACCCTTCACTCTTCCTCGTCGGTGGTAGCCATGAAAATACGCCTCCAGATTTCCGACAGCACTGGGAAGCTGGGGTGGCTTGACTAATGGGAAGCACGAGGCTGTGCCTAGCATGGGGGCACCTGCCCTCTCCGGTCACTGTGGATGTGTGCCAGAACGGACGATGACGGCTCACATTGGCTGGGCTCCTCTGAGCCACATCTCAATGCTGCACCAATTCCTGGAGTTCCTGCACACTGGCAGGGCCTTCCACGTTGCATGGTGCTTTCATTTTACCCTACCGTGACACGGACAGGACAACATCTCTTTTAGAGTTAAAGAAAGTGACGGCAAGAGAAACCGATGGTTCGCCTAAGGGGCCGCAGCTGGTGCCCACTGGAGCCTAGGTGGAGGCTCAGACCTGGTGAGCAGTTCCAGCCCAAGGCAGGGGTGGGGGGCCAAATAGTTGCAGCCCAAGAACTGCTAGAACAAAACCAGGTCCATGACTCCTCTGGATTCCCTCCTGGGGAGGGAAGGTATGAGATGCCCAGTACACACCCAAATCAGCTGATTTTATTTCTTTAAACGAGACTCTGTCATTCAGAAACAATGGGCTCTTACCCACCTCTGAATTTTCTACGTTCTGAGATTCTGCAGCCTCCCCAATGTACCTTCGTCTAGTTTTCAACAAGCACAGATGGACGGCCGAGGATTGTCTGGCCTGCAGGCTCATGCTGCAGGCCGAGACCCCTGCCAAAGGGAAGAGCAAGCCGCGGCGTGAGCCCTCAGCACTCGGGCCACAGGGCTGTACGGGTCAGCTGGGAAGGGAGATCTGGCTAAGCCCTCTCTGAGCTGTCACCCCAGACCCGCTCTGCTCTCCTCTTCCCTCTGAGCTCCTGTGCCTCCCAGAACTGGCCCCCTCTCTCAGATGACCGTGACTGCCTCACGTGTGTCTGTTGGCCTTTCCAGGCCTCTGGAGGCAGACCATGTCTGGTAGCCCTACTCCCTCCTCTATGTCCACGTTTGGGAAATAGGCTTTTAAAAGCATTCCTGCTGGTCAGTATCCTATCAACCATTTTTCTGGTTGGTTGCTTCCTGGTTTCTACAATTCCATTCATGTCCGCTGTGTCAGGGACCCCGTCCCCACAGCTCACCCTTCCTTGGGGTCCCTCCTCTGTTCCTTCGAATTCTCTTACTGCTTCCTCTGCACACTTGCCCTGTGTCAGACCTCTGTGCTCATCTCATCCAAACACACAGGACTCCGTGAGCCGCGCAAGGCTGCCTGCCCGGGCGGTGGCCCACAGAGATGTGAACTGTGAGGACCTGGGCCCAGATACACCAGAGCCCCTGGGCAGTTCTTAACACACCATCAATTTTCTGGGATGCACTTGGGTAAACAAGCAACCCGAGAGCCAGCTTGGGAGTTACTGGGCAGGAACCAGCAGTCTGAAAGGACTGAAACAACATACAAGAGTTACCCAGACTGCTTAAGTTGAAGGAACTGGCAAATAGGGTGGGTACTAGATATGGAAAGAAATACTAATTTTCATCAATTTTGCTCCCTACGCCCCAATCAACGAGCAATGGATGCTGGCAACAAGGATGATGATGATGATACAAAAGAAAAAATGTGAAACCAGTGAATTTAACTTTCAAGAGTCAGATGACTCTAACTATATTCCTGTTTTAATGGTTAGAAGATAAATTAGAATCTAGGAGAGAGTCTGAAAGTACAGAGCCATTTGCAGTGCTTTCCAGAGAAGAGGATAAAGAAAGCATTTTTTTAAAAACAGAATTAAAATTCTCCAAAATAAGATTAATTTCTAACTATTCTAATTTTTATTTCAAGTGCACAAAACTTGGATCCTGATGTGGAGAAGAACAATGATTTCCAAGTCTGTTGTGCTTCTCAGGTTGCTACACTGGCCCCCATCACGGGTAGGGTGGAAGGGTGCTGCCTGCCCCCCAGCGGACAGCCGGGAAAAGTCCTGCTCTCGCCTTTCCTTCTGTCTTTTGAGGAGACTGAGACATCACATATGCCCTAGAGGAGGGCAAGGTGACAGCTACATTTTGCCCTAGCCTCTCTGTCATTTTCAGTCCAAAATAACTGCATTTTAAGTGTGGCTTTCCTTGTCAGCTAAGAGCTCGGATTCTTCCTACTGGGAGAGAAGGCTACCCAAAGCATCACCAAAATGTGTTCCAGAAGTCTGCTTTGGCTCACGAGTTAGCACACCCTGGCCTCGGGTGAGTGGGATCCAGTAGGAACCTGCCCCTTCACATCACAGAACTGGTCACCCTTCAATAAGGTCCAGGATGGAAATGATGATTTCAGGTGAGTCTCAGCTTCCCAGCCTCCAGGTCCCCAGTTTTTGGTATCTTCTCTTTTCTTTCTAGTAAGTCATTTCACAGTAACCTTCAACTGAAGGGCTGGCTTTTCCACTAGTGTTTCTTGGGGAAGCTGTCCCCCTTTCCTAAACCAGCATCCTATGAAACTGTAGCAAAGGATTGCGGGTGCCTTTTGTTCCTGCCAGGGAAGTGAGGACTTAAGTGAGCACAGCCCTTCGGCGGCTGTGCAGTTAATCCACCCGTGTTTTCAGGATGACGCACGCACCGTCGCAGCATTCGTGCGGGGACCTCACCGTTCTCCCGGCCCTCCCATCCAGTGCACCTGAGGCACGTGTTGGGAGTGCAGCATTTAACCCGAGCGCTTCCCCCAAAGTGTGAACCTGGTTCGCACACACTCTCTCTCAACCTCCTTTGTGTCTCTAAATTAGAAAACCTAAACCTAAATGTCGCTTTTCTCCGATATGAAACAGTCTCATGGTCAATGTAAAGGAAGGCGGCAATTAACTTCCAGGGTAAACTGCGGCAGGGCGGAGCAAAACGCCACATGGAAGAAAGTGGTCAAAACAGATAAACCCCTTCCACAAATGACATCCCTTGTTTAAGACCAAAGTGATGAATGTGGCTCCTGAGGCTCCTGTTAAATGAGCAAGGTAGAGGCGCGTTTGCTCTCCCCTTCTGTTGCCAGCTGGCTACGGGAATGTGCTGTTTTCATGCTGCTGGGTACGCTGATTGGCTGTTCGATGAGGCCGATTTGTGGCTAGTTTCTTTGCTTTTCTTTCTTTTCCTCCCTTTTTGATACCTTCTTTCAAGTTTTCTAATAAAACAAGCTCCATTTCTGAATTTCCAGTGGGGCCATTATGGCCTAACACACAATGGGCTCCATAGGCCCTGACTAAACGCGCCACGTTCTGTTACTGAGTCTGGTAATTACAGGGGAACAGCCCGATGCAGAAACAAAAAGACGGAGGCAAGGCTCCAACTAGTTGTTCGAGTCTTAACAGTTTTCTTCCAGGTCTGATTAAAACTGTGCCTGAAAATTTGCCGGCTCCTGCTTCTGCATAAATGAAAATGAAAACACGTTTTGCTTTGCACAGTTCTTGACAAGAGTCACACTGTGACTCAGAGGGGTAAGGGGACCCGCTCAACCATATCTGACTGACTCCCCAAATCACAGACTGATTCCTGCCAGGCCGGCTTAGAGCCCAGGAGTTCCCATAACCACAGGAGGTCACTGCTGTCTCCCCGGGCTGAATTTCCTAAAACCTAGCCAAAGGCATCAGTTGGTTCTCTAGATGAGCTAGACCTCAGAATACAAAAGAGCCTGCAGAGCATGGCGGCATCTGGCAGCTCAAAAACATTCCATAGTAAGACACTGGCGGGTCTTCACTCGACAGCTACGGCTTCAGTAACAGAAGTGGGGCATGCAGAGCAGGTCTGTGAAGCTTCTGCCCTACTCACGCCAGCGCCATCTTCCCAGACCACTGGAGGGCCACAGGTGTGTCCGTGTGGCTGTGACCATGGGCTCTCATCAGCCTCTGGGGGAAGGCAAGCCTGTGGCCCAGAGCCCCCTTTCAGGAAAGGACCCTACAGAACTGGCGATGGGTTCTAAGAGACATGGACGCACAGGCAGCACATCTGGCCAGCTGCTCTCCCAGGCACCTCCAGAGAGGGTTCCAAGAACTCTCCAGCTGTTCCACCCCCCGGGACCCTGTCAAGTCCCCCATTTCCATTACCCCCCAAACACACCTCCCACCCAATGTCTAGGCATTCTCCTCTCCCACAGTGAGAGCCCCCTTTCTCATTACGATCTCCCTGCCAAACCCCACATTTCCTAAATCAGCTCTGAAGCATTACTGAAAGAGCAGGACTGCAAAACACCTTGGCTGTTGCCACAGTGACGCCCCCCACCCTGGAGCCCCCAGTTCCGCAAAGGACTGCGCGTGAGTCCCCTCGTCACTCCCCCGGGTGCAGGGAGAGATCCAACACTGCGAAAGGGGCAGTGGCAGGAAGGGCTGCTGCCCAGTGCTGGGGACCTTCAGGGGCTGGCCCCGGGAGCCCACCTTCCCGTCATCCTTAGCTGCAAATCTTCCCGACCATTCTGCAGACACCTTGCCAGGCAGGGCCACCCCCTCCTGCCGCTTCCCCGTGCTATGCTGACGCACAGAGTGACAAACAGGCACTCCGCTCTGGTCTCGGGGTCTGGGGCCAAAGCAGCCCCTGGCAGGCTGCTGCAGCGCTGCCGGCAGACAGACTGTCCAGGAGCGAGAGGAGCCCAGCGGGGCATGCCGTGGGCAGGGGGTGTCCCGACTCTGCTGGGAGGCACACGGGAGGTGGTGGGCTGGGGGAGGGGTTGATAACACCCACCCACGAGCCCCTGCTTCGCACGAGGTGTGAGCAAATGAGGAACCGGGAGGGGAGCTCTGCAACCCGCTGCTCTCAAAGGCTGGCAAGCTCACTCTCTCCGTGACTCATCCAGTTTCCCTCTCAGGACTTCTTAATGCCTTTTATCTGCCACAAATGTTCCTGTCAGGGAGCCGGTAGGTGTTAGATGTTCAAGCAGACTCAGGGGTGTGAGCACACACACACACTGTCTTTTGAAAAGCACATTTGTCTCGCTTAAAAACAAACAAAACAACATACTTGCCTGCCTTCAAGTACTTCTCTGGGAATGAATGGCCTGCCTCTGACTTCCCGGCTGCCAGGGCTGGCCACCCTGGAGCCAGGCACCAGGGATGTGCCGGACACGGGGCCACGGGTGGGAGGTGGGAGGGCTGGCAACCAGCACTCTCTTCAGAAATGGCAAAGCCAAAGGGACAGAATATTAGCGAAATTTCATAAAGTTTCATTAGTGAACAGCACTCTTTCCTCTACCTTTCTCTCAACAACTGCTAATGTAAGGTCCCTTCCCAAATCTTCAAGCCCCACTTAAAATATGCTATAAAGTAATCCACCTGCCCACAGAGAGGTGGGGATCCAACCCCTGTGAGCGGATTCAGCTCCACTCCACAAACACACCCAGGGAAGAAAAGAAGGGTGCTGCCCCAGGGAGGCTGGCAGCTCTGGGAAGCAGCAGGCAGATTAAGTGTAAGATGTGCAGAAGCAGGCAAGCGAACGGGCCCCAGAAAAGGCTGTGAAATATAGAAGAAGAGCCAGCGATGGGGCAGGGGCCACAGGAAGGGGGTGGGCTCTGGTGGAAGGCATCCAGACAGTGGGGCTGCCGATGAAGGCCCGAGGGCAGGCCTGGGCTGACATATGGGGCTGGGAAGGGAGCCTGTAGCCATGGTGCGGAGGGGCTGGCACACTTCACCGAGGACCCTCTCTGGAGGAGCGGGTCATCAGGTGCTCCCTGTGGGGAGGTGACTGGCTCCGGTGGGGGCGGGGGTTGAATGGGGGGTGGTCAGGGCATGACTAGGGTGAGAGCAGTGGGGTGGAAGGGAATGACCAGAGTAGAGACACATTCAGAAAGCAGAATTCACGAGATGGGCTCAAATGAACAAGGCACAAAGATGTATCTGCCAGCAAGAGGTCAAGGGTGGGTGGCTGGAATCCAGGGTACCCCAGGCTGTGGGGGAGGGGCGGTGGTGGAAACAGAGCAGGAGCTACACGGAAGAAAGAGAAGCAGCTTGCAGCAGAACAGTGTCTTCCTGTTTCTGGGCCCCCAGAGGCAGGCAGTGGCCTCTTCCCAGTGCCCCACACACCTCAGCACCGAGGGGACAGTTGGGGAGGGGTAAGGGAGAAGGATGTCCAGTCCTGACGAACACAGCATCACCCAGCGCTGTGGGCAGAAAATACAGGTCAAAAGTGAGCTGGAAACAAGAACCCGTGGGGGGTCGAAAAGGAAACGGAGGCACAGGAAACAGCTGTAAAAGCCAAAGAAAGCCAAGGACCTCGTCCGCCTTCTGACTCCAAAGGCTGGCATCGTGCCATCACAGGTGGAAGGACAGCTTAGGGGTCCAGGAGGGCGGGTCCCCTGGTCGGCTTTGGAAGGAAGAGCTGCTGGGCTGCTCCGCTTGCGGACAGACCAGGGAAGATGAAGGAAATAGGGTCTGTCTGCAGGAAGTATCAAGCGCTTTCCAGGCCTTATTTTTAGATTAATGTGCGATGCTATTACTAGCACTAGATTCCCAGCAGGAAGGGGCTGCAGAAGCAGCCATGTTCGCCGTCTGTTCTGTCACTTCAGCCACAAAACTTTCACCCTTGCTACCTCTCACAGATGGTCCTCACTCCTCCATTTTATTTTAAATTTTTTTTTAAATTTATTTTTCAGGTTTTTTTTATTCAAGTATAATGAACATACAGTGTTATATTAGTTTCAGGCAATAGAAACATTTTTCTAGATACGTGTCCTAAGGCAAAGGAAACAAAAACAAAATTGAACTATTGGTACTACACCCAAATAAAATGCTTCTGCAGAGCAAAGGGCATCATCATGAAACAAAAAGGCAGCTTACTGAATGGGAGAAGATATCTGCAAATGAAATAGCCAATAAAGGGTAGTATCCAAAATATATAAAGAGTATACACAACTTGACACACAGAAAATAATTCAATTAAAAAACGGGCAGAGGACCTGAATAGACATTTTTCCAAAGAAGACATCCAGATGGCCAACTTCCTCCTCCATTTTAAAGCCACAGCTCCAGGAGGCATCCTGCAGGGGTCCTGGATGGCAACCTTGGCCTTAAGGCTTGGTCCCCCCTGCCCTGCCCCCAAGGAGTCCCAGGAACCCCTGCCACTGTATGCCCAGATTGCATACAACTTTCTCCAAGGAACCCGAGGGCCGTGGCATTAGGTCAATACACAAAATAAAATGACCAGTCCTTTTACCTCCCCATTACAAATTGCATTTCAAAAGGGGAAAAATACAAGAAATATTCCGAACATGCTCTTCCGGGCAGTGGCTGAGCTCCGGGCTGACTCACTCTGCTTGTCTTCTTTTCCACAGAGGGAAGGGAAGGAAAAGTGAGGAAAGACCACAATTTCATTTCATAAAGAGACTTGGTTTTCTCACATAAACACGAACTTCTTAGTGGAAACTTTAGCCCATCTCATCAACTCCACAACTGCAGGGTGTTCTGTCTTAGGTTACTGCAATTAAACAAATACCGCTTGTTTTAAGAAAGGAAATAAATAGCAAAGGATGCTGAGATTCTATCCCCAAAGTTGCAGTTTCCAGAATACTGATGTCTCAGAACAATCCTGTGGTTTCAGAAAAAACAGTCCACGTATTCTCTGGGTCTACTGGAAACCTTCGTCAAAGGCCTATAGATTTACTTTAATTTGGTGACCCACCAGGGACTTTTTTCTACATTTTTCCTTTAAAAAAAAAAGTTGCTTTTGGGATTTTTGAGAGAAGAAGTCTAGCTGCTTACAAAACAAAATGCAAAAGCAAACAACACTTACAGAGCGCTCATCAGGCACTGAACAAGTAATCTCCAACACTGAGAATCTCACGCCCTGCTTGTTTTATTCTGTCTGGTATTACAATTAGTGATCACCTGCATTCTCATCAATTATATCTCAGAGTCTGTCTCGGGAATTAGATGGTAAAGTATCTGAAGCAGCAAGAGAGTGAGTCCTTCTAGTATTCTCCAACACTTCTGCCTGGTGCCTTTGTATACGCAATAACTTCTTAAATGAACAACGAACAATCGGATGAATGGCCTTTACTTTACTGTAGCTTCAGCAGGATCAGCTGTGCTTTCCCTGGGGTTGGAGGCAAATGATAGGAGGATCTGGAAAGGCCTGGTCAGGAGAGATGACAAATTCGCAACACCTAAACCAGTCCTCCTTCATGTGCCCTTGGCAGACATTAATAATCAATTCCAAGACTCTTGCTGAGTGGTGATTAGGTCTCAGATTTCATCTCAGACCAAGCCCAATCAGTTGGCAGCAGCTACCCTACGTGCTCTGCAGAGAAGGATCTGTTTGCCTTCTCGGTGTTAGGTCCTGATTTTTAAAAGAAACATTTACTAAAAATAAAAATAAAAAACACAGATTCAGGGTTATTTCTCTAGTTTCAATGTCAAGCTTTTTATTTTTAAGCCCCTTCCTCCTTCTCGTGCTGATTTGCATGTGTGTGTGTGTGCACGTGCGCGTGTGTGTTCTGCCTCCTCCTATTTGAACAGAACTGTGTCTGATAATCCAGCTGACTTTCTTTATGGTTGCTCTCTGCTCCTACCTGGTGCCCGGGACCCTCCTCCACGAGGATCTTACCACGTCACACCTGCCTGCACTGTGACAGCACAGAGCCAGATGTTACCATGAGAAACACTGGGTCATTCTCCTCAATGGAGAGAGTCTCCATTGGCCTTGAGAATTCTCCTTTTGGTATACTCCAGGCTTGGTCCTCAGCACCAAGGACCTGCTTCGTGTACTAGGTTTGGGGAAGCCGAGTGGTTCCCACTGGACCCTTGCCATCACCGTTGCTGAAGCCACCCCGCCCGCCGCCAACTGCCTACCTTTCTCCAAGGGATGGGAAGGACTCACCAAGCAATGGGGAATGGTTCTTACGGGGATACCCCCGAAGGTTCCTGGGCACGAGGTGGATGCAGACATGGGAGCTTTCAGTCAATGATGCTGTGAGACCTGTTAGGAGCTGCGGTCAGTCAATATGAAGGAAAGAAAAGAAGAACTTGTCCCTGCCCTTGAGAGGCTTATGATCTCATGGGGCAGATGAGACCTGCGTGGTGGGAAGACCAGGCTAAAACATGAACACGGCCTCTTTGTCTTGCCAGCTGAGAGATCGCAAAAGCACGAGAGGGGTTCCTTATTCCCCTCTTGTGGGAGAAAGCCGGAAAGCAGAAGGTCAGAGGCTTCCTTGGCATCTAGAGAAAGAGGTTTTTGATGACTAGTTCTTGGAAATCAAAAGGGGAAAAGCTAGATGAGGGAGAGCAGCAGGTCTCTCAAAGACTAGAACCAGCCCAGAGGAGCCCGAGGGGCAGGGCTCTGCAGTGGGAGGGGATGTGGGGCTTTTCCCTGACACTGACAGGGGAGCCTGGGAGCTGGAGGTGGAATTCTGGGAGCTGTGCCCCCAGGGCTGCCATGCAGAATCTCTTGACCATGACTATCAGCTTTCTGTGTTTTTTCTCACATAAAAATATTGATCAGTTGAATTAAAATATTCTTAACAAATCCTAATATTAAAGTCTGAGATTGGAGAGAGAGCTACCACGTGCTGCCAGGGACCTTCCGTCCATTTTCTCTAATTGTCGTGATCCTGCATGGAGGTATTACTGTCCCACACTTAGAGATAAGGAACAGATAAGAAAGAGGGCTCAGAAGAGTGGTAAACCTTGCCCATAGGCCTGAGACCCCCTAGGCCACAGCTTGGCTAGACCACAGGCTTCTCTTTCCACATCACCAGGCCCCCTCTTAACTTCTACAGGGTCCTGAAGTTGGGTGTTAATAGAAGGATCCTCAGGAAAACAGTCTTATTTAGGAAAACATCTGCCCAGCTGTGGAAGGAGTCTGTGGGTCACAGCAGGGTCTGGGATCAGCGCCTTGGATTCAGTCTTGACCTTGCCTCCTAGTCACGTTTATAAGAAGCCTCTCATGATGAGAATGTCTCTCACAGCAGTAAACCAGGAGAGGAAATCTCCCCTTTAGTACAGATGTGATGAGGAAGAGCCCCAGGCTCAGCTCTAGAACAAGGCCATAAAAGAAAAAGTTCAACAAAAAAGTTACCAACATCGGGAGTATTTGTATCTATGTGATTAAAGTAACAGCACATCACCACTGCTGGCTTTAGTTATAACTTAAGATCTGTGCTGTAAGTGAACTGAGTTTCTGTTTCGTTTCCTAAAGGTGTGTCCCCTTGTTCAGGCAGTTGTCCTGAACTGCGGACACCTTAAGGGCCCTGGGAAGGAAAGTGAACCAAGGCCTGTGCTGGCTGAGGTTCCCCCCAGGAGGCCTGGACCCCTACAGCACATCTGCTCTTCTCCTTGACCAAATGACCTGGACTGCAGGACTTCACTGGCCACCTGAAAGCTAAGTCATCCCGACAAGCAAAAGACTGGAAAGTGACAGTCAATGAGCCTGGTGGGAGCATTCTTGTGCTAGAAGGTCCTTTGTACAGCAATCGGCTGTGTGTTAGCAACACTGTCCTGTGGAGAGCAAGAGGACAAGGTGTCAGGATCTGGGTGTCCCTTGGAGGGGAGTGTAACTTCTCACTGCCAGAATGGATGCAAAAAGTGAAGGACGGGAAGAGTGGGCCCTGGGATCAGGGAGGCTAGTGTCTCCCGAGGCCGGTCCTCTCTGCAGATGGGGGTTAGGGGGAAGGAGGGCAGACACACATCCTCCACCTCTTGGAAGTGTAGGAGCTGGGTGAGGTGTTTCCTGGTGGTGTCTGTGAAAGGCCAGGCCTCTAGGGTGGGCACCTGTCCTTCATTACAAATTACTATACGGCCGGCCTGGGTTTAAACGTTGCAGGTGGACTTCCACAGTGCTGGGGGCAGGGGTCTGAGTGGAAGGACTCCCCTGGTCCACACAGCAGCGGCAGCCCCAGGGTTAAGGAGGCTGGTAGTCCTGGATCTGAAGGGAGATGAGCTGGGGACAGGCAGGAATCCTTGGCAGGCAGGAGTCAGGGCAGAGAAATCGATACCAGGCCAGGATGGGTCTGCAAAAAATCTACACATACCCCTGGTGGCACAGAGACTCACCACTGGGGAAGCTGGTCAAGTGGGCCAGGGGCTGGTGTAGAGGAAATGGGGTCTTGGTTTCCCCCCAGGCTGGCGGGCTGGGCTGAGCAGTTATGCTGTTGGTCTCCAAACCTCTGGCTATGGAGAATATACTTTCTGGCCCAGAAGATGTTGCCCTGGACTTGGGAATGACGGCTGAAGGGGCAGGGGTGGGGGAGGAAGGGCAACAGTTTGGAATCCACCCGATACAGGGAGAGCACCCTGGGCCCCAGGCTCCCTGAACCGCAAATACAAATGTTTTTGGCCTGTGAGTATTTCATCACAGACAAAACTCTTTTGGATAAACAGAGGTCTCCAATTTCTCCCTCCGTGGGTGTTCTGTGGTCACCATTTCCTCTGCTCTCCTTGGGGGGATTAGGAACCACTGACAAATGAGCCCCCAGGGTTCCCACCAGGGGAACAGAGCTAAGTCCAGGGGAAGGGGAGGCTGCGCCATTTTCCTGGGCGAGCTTCTCTCTGGCTTCTGCCTTTCCTGCTGCCTCCATGCCACCGGGACTCTTCTGGGACCTGTGCGGGAGACCCAATACACTTGGCTTCCTCCACAAGGTCTGGCATCCCCCCAGACCGGAAGTCTTCCCCTCCTCCTCTTCACCCCCAGTGCAAGGAAGCAGTTTCAGAGTGAGTGTGGTATTGAGGACACCACGTTGCATTTGCGTGGTTCCTTTGAAACTCAGAAATCACAGTCTTTGTCCTTTAAAAAAAAAATATCCTAATTTCATTTAGGATATGCTTCTGTTTGCTTCCCTGTGAAGTAAGATCCAAGCAAGTCTGTCAGATACCCTGTAGTTCTAAAACTGATTTCAGACACCATACACTACAGAGGCTTATGAAAGTATGTATATGAAAGCGACCTAAAGCTCAGGGCTAAGCACTTTTCAGGGAACTCAACAGCCCTTGTTGCACCAGCAGCTCAGGGAGACAGCGGGGGTTTGTTGGGGACAGTTTGTTCGGTCAGACTTAACCAGCCCCCCCCCCCCCCCCCGGGGTGCTCTGTCCTTTGTACCAGTGACAGTGCAGATGTGCTGACTGGCCAGGGGCAGGGTCAAGGCTGGAGATGGCTGAGGACAGGCTAAGAACTGATTCAGGGTGGTCAATGGCTCCATGGAAAGCCCTTTGTGATGCGCCCACCCCCCCAGGGGGAAGGATATAAGGACCAGCCATGAAGGACTCATTTCAATTCAACAAGGATGTATTGAGGTCCCACCAGGTGCAAGGCACTGTGCTCAGCTCCGGGGAGGCCGGCAGAGAGGGACAGAGGACAGACAGTGGTGTCAGGGCTGCAGCTCACCAGTGTCTCGGTCAGCCGGGCCCCTGGCATCACGCTGCACCAACTGAACAGTGGGGAGCTTTGCTCCCATTGTCCTTGCACAACTCACTCGGAGTCGGGGGAGCTGTGGATGCCGAGAGTCACTGTCCCTGAGAGGACACACTTTTGCTGTCTCCTTGGGATAGTCTGTTGTGCAGCATCATATAATGACTGAGTGCCCTTCTGCAAGGGGCAGTGTGGATGTCACAGAAACACAGACACCCAGAGGGTGCTGACATTCCACCAAGAGCTTCCTTCCTGAGCTCCTGGATCTCACCCAGCAGGCGCCACAGAACGTGGCATGCGGACCCTTTCCATCGGGCCTCTGACTGTCGCACATGACTCTCGGCGCTTTAATGTTGATTTCAGCGGAAAGTTGATTTTTGAAATTGGATTAAGCATTCCAACACTTGAGAGTTAAATCACCCTTGAAATGTGAAGACTGCAAAATGGTATCTAATGAGTCTGTAGATAAAATTCCCTTAAAAGTGGGAAAAATCTGCCACGAGCCAAAGGGCTTTTATAAGATGATGTAAAATATGATGATATAAAAATACCCACAGCAAAGAAGTAAAATAAAAATACCTATTTAGTTTTTTCAGAATTTTAATGCAAAGGCACGAATGGGCCAAAATCATAAATGAAATTTTTGGGATTTGGGAAAAAATATTGGGAGTGAAGTATGGTAGGAAATATTGCTCACATTGCTAATTAACATGCGTATATGAAAGGAGGAAAATGTTTTGTTAGTGCATATACCTCCAGAGCAGAAAACCCACCCAAAACAAAAGATTTAAAATAAAACATACAGTAGCTGATTACAAAAAAAGGTAATGTCCACAAAATTAAGTTTTTCATGCTATTCTACTTTCCAGTACTATGGTTCAGGTAATCAATTTGCATGGCTAGATGTTGAATGTTTGAGGTATATAAGAAGGGATACCTGCACATTGAGGAAAATCTGTCACCTTAATGGTTGTTTCTCCGTTATTTGTTTGTTTATTCTGGTACTTTACCATTTTTAAAAGAGTATTTTATTTACATCAAACTAAATCAAATCTTCTTCTAAAAACAATTACCAGAAGATCTCTGTTTAACACTGCTAAGCCCCACTCAGTATTCGAGGCCATCATGTTCTGGCGCAGGCACCGAACCCAGACGGTCTCCTGGAGT
>PISX010023607.1:0-29255 GCA_004024625.1 Mellivora capensis
AAAAAAAAAAAAAAACACATCACTAGCATTAATAACTGGACCAGTTATTAGTAGTTCAATGTTAATACAGTTTAATAACATAGACAACCCAATCATATGTAACAATGAATGAATGAATGAATGAATGAATCAGTGAAGAGCAAGACCTCACAGCTAAGGTTTTGGATCAGTATTAAAGGACTGGTTGTTTACTGTTCCTTTTTAATTTTTAAATTAAATTTTTAATTTAATTTTAACTTATAGAATATATATATTCATATTTATGAATCAGTGAAAAATCACCTTCTTTCCACTATCTCCTAGGCATTCAAATTCCATCTACTTAATGACCAATGTTATGAGTTTCCTCTGTATTCTTCAAAATGAGACACTTTATGCATACAGAAACAAAAACAGGCTTCTACCTTTTTTAAACAAATAGGATCATACCAGGCATACTCTGCATTCTGCTTTTCCAACTTAATTTAACTTAGAGATATTCTAATAAAAGTACATAAAAAGCCTCTTCATTCTTTAATATAGCAACACAACTAGTCCATAATTTATTAGCCTGCTACATAAATCACCTTGAAAAGTGTCATTGTAAAAGGTATATATCTGTAGGACACAGGCCAGAAAGGAATTGCTTCGAAAGTGTAGACACTTAGAGTTTTGACAAATGCTGCCATACTGCCCTCCACAGAGATTATTTACATTCCCCCTACAATGGATGATAGCAGTACCTGCTTCCTCTGTCTCAACAACTCGGCATTTAATCAAACTTAAGTTTATCCTCACCAATATGATAGACCAAAATTGGATCTCAATATAGTTTTTTAATTAAGGTGAAATTCACATAAAACACAATTAATTGCTCAAAGGGTACATACAATTCAATGGCATTTTGTGTATTCACAATGATGAGCAACTGCCACCTCTCTCTGGGATCGAAACTTTTATCACTTCAGAAATGCACCCTGAGGGGCACCTGGGTGACTCAGTGGGTTAAGCCTCTGCCTTCAGCTCAGGTCATGATCCCAGGGTCCGGTGATCGAGCCCCGCATTGGGCTCTCTGCTCAGCGGGGAGCCTGCTTCCTCCCTCTCTCTCTGCCTGCCTGACTACTTGTGATCGGTCTGTCAAATAAATAAATAAAATCTAAAAAAAAAAAAAAAAAGAAGAAATGCACCCTGATCCCATTATGTAATCACTCCCCATTTCCCCCTTCTCCCCCCATCCCCTGGTAACCACTAATCTGCTATCTGCCTCCACGAATTTACCTATTCCGGATATATCATATAAAGGAATCATGTGACTATGTGACTTTCTGTGTCTGGCTTCTTTCACTGAGCATAAATGCTTTCAAGGTTCATCCAGGTGATAGCCTGTGTCAGTGGTTTGTTCTTTTTCATACCTGAATAATATTATATGTGCACATGCAAAAATTTAAAAATTTTCTTATCCATCCACGTATTGATGGACATCTGGGTTATTTCCACCTTTTGGCAAAAATGCTGCTACTAACAGTCATACACAAATTTCCACATGGATTTAGGTTTTCATTTCTCTTGGATATATACCTACAAGCGGAAGTCTATGTTAATTTTTTTTTGAGGGTGTGCCAACCTGTTTCCACAGCAACTGCACCACTCTACATTCCCACAGGCTTTGTTGAAGAGTTCCTATTTCTTTACATCTTTGCCAACACTTGTTATTTTTGGTTTTTAAGGTTTGGGGGGTTAAACTCATCCTACTGGGTATGAAGTGGTATCTCATTGTGGTTCTGATGTGATTTCTTTACTGACTGTAGCTGTTGAACAGCTTTTCATGTGCCTGTGGGCTATTTGTATATCTTCTTTGGAGAAAATGTTTATTGAAGTCCTTTGTTGTTTTGTTTTTTTTTTAGATTTTATTTATTTATTTGTCAGGGAGACAGAGAGAGTGCACAAGCAGGCAGAGTGGCAGGGAGAGGCAGAGAGAGAAGCAGGCTCCCTGCTGAGAAGAGAGCCCGATGTGGGACTCAATCCCAGGACCCTGAGACCATGACCTGAGCAGAAGGCAGCGGCTTAACCCACTGAGCCGCCCAGGGGCCCCCCCTTTGTTCATTTTTTAATTAGGATGTCTGTCTTGTTGAGTTGCTGAATTATTTATATACTCTGAGTATTAAATATTTATTAGATATATAATTTCCAAATATTTTCCCCTATTCTGTATGTGCTTTTTACTCAACATAGTTTTAGTTTGCCTTTATTTTATTATTAATGAAGCTAAGAATATTTTTATTTTTTAAATTGCAAAATAAAATTACACAAAGACTGTTAGACAATTTGCTCAAATACCACATACACAACAATCAGACTTCAGAAATGAAATATTACCAAGTACTTAAGAAGCCCTACCCTAACCAACAGTTCCTTATTTTCCACAACTAATCATTGTTCTGATTTTTGTTAGTCTCTTAATTTTTTGTATACTTCCAGCACTTATGTATCTATACATACCTAAACAACGCATCATTTAGTTTTGTCTATATTAAAGTCTTACATAAGTGTAATTACACTGTTATATATGCTTCTGTGACTATTCTGTTCAATATTACAATTTGAGAACTATAGCTAATATGTCATACACTATATGGATATACCATAATTTATTTACCCATTTGAATTCTGGTTATTATGTTTTTTATGGTGTTTATATCAATAATACTACTATGAACATTCTTTTTTTTTTAAGATTTTATTTATTTATTTGAGAGAGAGCATGAGAGGGGAGAAGGTCAGAGAGAGAAGCAGACACCCACGGAGCTGGAAGCCCAATGCGGAACTCGATCCCGGGACTCCAGAATCATGACCTGAGCCGAAGGCAGTCACTTAACCAACTGAGCCAACCGGGCACCCTTCCTTGAACATTCTTGTACTGGCTTCTGGTGCACACAAACAGCATATCTAGTAGTGGAAAACTGAGTTGCAGAAAATGCATATATTCAATTCAACCAAGGAAAGCCAAACAGTTTTCCAAAGTGGTTACAGCAGTGTTCACAACTGCTCCACAACCTTACCAACACTTGGCATTGTTAATTTTTAAATGTGCCAACATGGTCATTATGAAATACTAAATTATTGTGAATTTAATTTGCATGTCCCTGTTACTAATGAAAATGTTGTGGGTAGTTTTTTTTAATTTTTAGTGTTTATGGGCCCCAAAAGTTTTGACAGGTAGCATTTTTGTTGTCATCCAGCTCTAAATAATTCTCATTATGACATCTTTGACCATGATTGTGTGGATATTTTAAAATATACTTCAGAACATAAGGGGCTTTTCTAGTTATCTTTTTGGTATTGATTTATCATCACATGCATCATGCCAGAGAATATGGCCTGTAAGATAACAAAGCTTTGAAATGTGTTGAGGATAGCTTGATGGCTTAACACATGATCAATTTTTATAAATTTTCAATGTGTGCGTGAAAACAAGGATATGCTCCAATTTTCATGTGAAACATTTTACATATTTCATTAACTCAAGCTTGTTAATTAAAATTGTTCAAATTTTCTATATCCTTGCTGATATTTATTGTCTATTCCATCTATCAATTACTGAGTGATGAAACTTCCTAATATAACAACAGATTAGTCTATATCTCCTTGTAGTTCTATTTGTTTTATATATATTGAAGATAACTTTTTTTTTAAGATTTTACTTATTTATTTGAGAGCAAAAGCAAGAGAGATCACAGAGGGAAAAGGAGAAGCAGACTCGCTACTGAGTGGAGAGCCCAGTGAGGGGCTCAATCCCAGGACCCTGGGATCATGATCTGAGGCAAAGGCAGACACTTAACAACTGAGCCACCCACGTGCTCTAAGCTAACCTTTTAGGTACATATGAGTTTATAATTATTATATAACCTGACCCTATTTGTCATTATGTAACACCTCTCTATGTCCCCAATAATGTTTGTCACCTTAATGTCTATTTTGTCTGACATTAACATCCCAAATCAGTTTTCTTGGACTATTTTCAATCTCTCTGTCATTATGTTTTAGATATATCTTTTTAAATAATATATAGCTATATATTTTTAATCCAGCTTAAGAACTCTTAACTTAATGATTTAGCCTATTTAAATGTATTAATATTACTGGTATATTTAGAATTATTTCCATTTTTTTCAAGATTTTACTTATTTATTTGAGAGAGAGAGCGCAAGAGCAGGAGGAGGGACAGATGGAGAGAGAGAAGCAGACAGGTGTCAGACATGGGGCTCGATCCCAGCACCCCAGGATCATGACCTGAGCAGAAGGCAGACACCAACAGACTGAGTCACCCAGGCACCCCATCCTTTTATTTTTTTTTAGAATTTTTTTACTTTTTTATTAGTGAGAGAGTGGGAAGGGCAGAGGGACAGGGAAAGAGAGAATCCTAAACAGGCTCCATACTCAGCACAGACCCTGACTTGGGGCTCAATCCCACAACCCTGAGATCATGATCTGAGTGGAAATCAAGAGTCAGACATTTAACCAACTGAGCCACCCAGATGCCCCTAGAATTATTTTCATATCTTATTACTTATTTTCCATATAGCCTGTAATTTTAACTTATTTTTTTCTCTCTTTCTTATCTTTTTTTTTGGGGGGGGGGAGAAGATTTCTAATTTTTTCTACCTTTTTCTTACTCCCTGTACTAATTATGAAGGTTATACACTCTGTTCTTTTTGAGGTTACCCTAAATATTTTAGCCTGCACACTTGGCATGTTAAAAACTAAAACAAAAGCTGTTCTCTTCACACAGTTAGCAGTTCATCAGTCTCATAAAAATCTAAAATGAGTCAATATTTTTACCTCCTTCCCAAACAAAGAATGATCTTAGGATATTTAATTCCCAATCATCATTTTCCTGAGCTTTTTGCTATTGTTTTCAAGTTTTGCTTGACATTTACACTGTTTCCATGTATAAAATGTTTTATCTTTCATTTTAAACACTTAAATCTTACTAGATATTACATTGTTATACTATATAAGTCAAAGTTTGTTTATATTTACCAACAAAGTGTCCCATATTTTGGCTAATCATTCCCTCTCATATCTCAGGCCCTACAACTAGAATCATCTGATTCTGTATGGATTACATTCTTTAGAATTTCCTCTGCTAAGAGAATGATGGTGATAACATGTAAATTTTTTGTTTGAAAATGGATTATTTTGTCCTCTACTTCAAAGACTATTCCAGTAGTACAGATTTCTAGGTTGACAGCTGTTGTATTGCCCATTGAAGGTATTACTTCTCTAACATAACAAAAGAAGCAGAAAAAGATATGATGACAAAAGGTAAGAGTAATGCAGGGCTGAAAGCCAAGGAATTTAAGCAGCTTCTAGAAGCTGGAAAAGGCAAAGAAACAGGTACTCTGGAATCGCCAGAAGAAACACAACTCTACTAACCCATTTTGGACTTCTGAACTCCAGAACTGGAAGACAAAACATTTGTGTTGTGTTTGATGCAACAATGACATGACACTGGCCTCCAACGGTAATTTGCCAGGCATACAAATAAGCATGAAAACACCACCCACAATGAAAACAAAAAAACAATAATTTGAAAACAATCCAGAAATTATGTATATGACAGAATAGACAAGAACATTAAAACTGTATTCCATATGTTCAAAAGGTAAAGGAAAGTTTGAGTATATTATTTTTTTAAGATTTTGATTTATTTATTTGACAGAGAGAGAGAGAGAGATCACAAGTAGGCAGAGAGGGGGAAGCAGGCGCCCCACTGAGCAGAGAGCCCGATGTAGGACTCGATCCCAGGACCCTGAGATCATGACTTGAGCCGAAGGCAGAGGCTCAACCCACTGAGCCACCTAGGTGTCCCAAGTTTGAGTATGTTAAATAAATGAAAGATTAAAAAAAACGAGCCTCAAAGAGAACAACTGGAAATGTGTCTCAGATACAAAAACACACTCAATAAATTACTAGCAGATAAGATACTGCATGAAAAAAAGATTAGTGAAATTCAAATCATAGCAATTAAAATTATTCTAAATGAAGCAGGGAGAAAAAAAGACTTTAAAAAAATGAATAGATCACCATTGAGCTGTAGTACAACTTGAAGCAGCCTAATATATTTGCAATTTGAGTCCCAAAAAGAGAGGAAGAAGACAGAAAATAATATTTGAAGAAATGATGGCCAAAATTTGTCTATATTTAATGACCACTATAAAGCCCCAGGTCCAAGAAGCTCAATAAACCCCAAGCACATAAAATATGAAGAGAACTACAATAGAGCACATAAATTACTTAAAGGCACATAAATAAAACTGCTTAAAACCAAGATTAAAGAAAAAATATTAGGGTGCCTGCGTGGCTCAGTGGGTTAAGCCTCTGCCTTCAGCTCAGGTCATGATCTCAGGGTCCTGGGACCGAGCCCCACATTGGGCTCTCTGCTCGGTGGGGAGCCTGCTTGCCTCTCTCTCTGCCTGCCTTTCTGTCTACTTGTGATTTCTTTCTCTGTCAAATAAATAAATAAAATCTTAAAAAAAGAAAAAATATTAAAAGTAGCAAGAGAAAAATGACACTAAACCACAGAGGAACAAAGAATAACAGACTTCTCATTGGAAACAAAGCAAGCCATAGGGCAGTGAAGTACTGAAAGAAAAAAACAAACCTGTCCACCTCAAAATCTATACCCCCAAAAAATACACATTTCAAAAATTAAGGTGAAATAAAGACTTTTTCAGATATGTAAAAGCTGAAAGAATTAATCAGCAGCAAACCTGAACTATAGGATAGGTTAAAGGAAATCTTTAGGAAGAAGGAAAATTATACCATCCGGAAACTTGGATTTACAGGGGGGAAAAAATGACAACTAACAAACAACAAAATGATATAAATAACAAAGTGTTAACTATGTGAGTAAACATTAAAAAATTCTTATTATTTAAATATGTTTAAAATACAACTGACTACACAAGAACCTTTTACAAAATGAAGTTTAAAAAAGTAAAGTTGATTCAGCTGGCTAGATTTACAGGAAGGACTGGCCTGGCCAATGATTATGCCAGATGTTTTCCATAAATCAAATGAACCACAATTACATGGAAACATATTTAATACAGGTATACAATGCACAATATGGCAGAAAATACATGCTGTGCAACTAGTTAAATTTATGATTAAAAATGTTTCCAGAATTTAAGAAACAAAACAAATGAGCAAGGGGGGAAAAGAGCAAGACAAGCCAAGAAGACTCTTAACTGCTGAGAACAAACTGATGGTAATTACCGGGGGGTCGGGCTGGGGGGGTATGAAATAGCTGATGGAGATTAAGGTGTACTCTTGTTGTGATGGGCACCAGGTGTCGTATGAAAGTGCTGAATTACTATATTGTACACCTGAAACTAATATAACACTGTATGGTTGTTTTTTAATAAGATTTTAATAATAATAAATAATAATAATAATAATAATAAATAATAAATAATAAGGTTTAATAAGATCTTATTTATTTATTTGGGAGAGAGAGCACAGACGGAAAGGGAGAAGCAGACTCCCCACTGAGCCAGGACCTGATGTGGGACTCAATCCCAGGACCTTAAGATCATGGCCTGAGCCAAACGCAGATGCTTATGACTAAGCTACCAAGGCGCCCCATAACACTATATGTTAACTATACTGAAATTAAAATAAAATAAATAAAATTTGTAAATGAAAAGTTTAAAATATTCAAAAGAATATTTTTATATTATTATAAATTATAATTTATGATATTATTTGTATAAATTTAAAAGAATATTCAAAAGAATATTTCAATAGATCTTTAGGGATGGCCAACCACTCACTGAAGACCATTAGTTGAAAGAGCACTGACATCTTGCTTCAAGATTTTTCATATCCACTCCCGCTAATTCAAACAGCTCTCTCTCTCCCCTCTTCTGCTTGTCTAACCACTACTTATTATCTTAGATTCCGCCTTTAAATGACTCTTCCTTCAGGAAACCATCCCAAATCTACAAGTACCTCTCCTACGTGCTCCCATGAGATTTATCGCACCCTCTCAGTTTTCTCTATTTTCCTCAAGACTCTAAGTTCAGCAAGGCCAAGAACTTGGTCTATCTTGTTCATTAATGTATTCACAAAGCAGAGTGCTTGACACATAACAAATGTCCAATAAATATTTGTTGAATGAACAAATGAATAAATGAATTTTCACCCAGTACAGGCCCGTAAAGATCATAACCTTTAAAAAATCAAAACTTGATTTTATTTCCAGGTACCATGAATGTTGATGAAATTAAAGCAAACAAACCTAAGAATCACAGAATACAATGGTTGTGCTACATTTGCTTGCAAGGATCCAATGACTGCATAAGTGTTTCAAACGTGGAAAAAAACAAAAAACCATCATGGAGAAAAGAAACCGAAAAAAAAAAGATGAAATCGAAAAGCTCTGCAGGAATCAATTTGATTCTCCACTAATGGTTCCCTTGTGTGGTAAAATGATAGGGCTAAAACAGACACTGTACCATTTTTTCTACAATAAGACATCTGATCTGTGCATTAAAATTTAATGGCATTCATAAAAGCCAAACAAATCCCACCATGACTAACCGGTGGTTAGAAACAGATAGGAGTCTGTTTTGTCTGCTGAAAATGAGATTTTATTAAAACATTCAAGCTGCCTTCTTCTTAAAGTGATCTTCTACTTTTTAAGACAAATTTAAATTTTTTAAAAAGCATTTTAAAGAAAGACAGTAGGGAGAAGTTCTGTTGCCTAAATAATTATGTATCTTTTTTTTTTTTTTATGTTGTCAGAGGGAGAGAGAAAGAGCATAGGCAGAGTGGCAGGCAGAGGCAGAGGGAGAAGCAGGCTCCCTGCCGAGCAAGGAGCCCGATGTGGGACTCGATCCCAGGACGCTGAGATCACGACCCGAGCCAAAGGCAGCCACTTAACCAACTGAGCCTCCCAGGCGTCCCATAATTATGTATCTTGACTATATCCTAATAATATTGATTTAGACACTTTAAATCAATCAACTATCAGTTGATTGTTGAAAGAGAAGTTGAAAGCTTCTCTCCGGCTTTGAGTCTTCAACTTAAATTAACAGAAAATTTTTACGCTTTATATCAGTGGACCAAGGACAGCCCCACAGGACCCAACAGATGCTCACCCAATAAGCCACTAATCCATTCTTTCCAGGATTACACATGATATAACTTAATACAATTTAAGATATATATACAAAGACCCCTAGCTACTCAGTCCCATGTGATTTCAATTATCACTAATCAAGGAGCTTAAGCTTATGGTGAATTTTTAATTAAAGAAATATAAGAGAAAAACAGATCCAGATATTACAGAGATTGATTGCCATAAGTCATTTTGCAGGTTCTACTAGACTGCATCCAATCTTAAATTCCTTTAGTTTCATTCATTCATGATTTTGTTCCTTTAACTATTGAGGACCTGCTATGAATCCTAGGAACACAAGGTATTTTTAAGTCCCTACCTTCAGAAGGTCACCACCTCAGGAAGAGAAGACATACAGGTAAACAAAAATGCCTTAGTATTTAGAAGGACATCGAGCACATGCCAAGGGGACGTATGAGTGGAAAGGGTCATTTTCACCTGAGAGATTAGCAAAGTAGTGATGGGGAAGGTGCAGACATCGCTCCTGCCTCAAAAGCTCAGGACTACTCACAGAGATGATCCTCCGCACAGCGTCTCTCTGCATTGTTTTTCCAATGGAACAATATTCTTTATCTCTCTCTCTCTCACACACACACACACACACATGTGCCCACACACGTAGTCCTTTCTGTGAAGAATAACATGCATTTGTCATAGACCTGGTTTGACTAGAGAGGGCAGTCTGCTCTCACAAAGTGCGGGGAACCCATCCACTCTAAAGCCACACACCCTCAGTCTGCTCCTCCAAAAATCACCTAGCAGGGGTGACTTGGTGGCTCAGTCATTAAACGTCTGCCTTCGGCCCAGATCATGATCCCAGCGTCCTGGGATCTAGCCCCGCATTGGGCTCCCTGCTCCGCAGGAAGCCTGCTTCTCCCTCTTCCACTCCCCTTGCTTGTGTTTTCTCTCGCTGTGTCTCTCTCTATCAAATGAATAAAGAAAAATCTTTAAAAATCACCTAGCAAATCCCAGCTCACTGCTTTAGCAGAGGGAAGAAGAGAGAACTTTGGAACAAAATAATGTAAAGGAAACAGTGCACTGGGCCTAATTAGACATATACTACTCCATAATATAAAACTGAAAAGCTCTCTAAGACAACAACAAATTAATTTCTACCCACTGCATATATATATATGTTGGGGGTGGGGGAAAAAAACCTATGTCAAAATCCCTGTTTAAATAAAATCTGAATTTAATCCATATAGCCATTTAGGCTATACACACTGTCTCTCTCTCTCTCTCTCACACACACACACACACACACACACATGCATGCATTCTGTTTGCTAAAACTGAAGTGCTGTGAAACAGAACACCTAAAAATTTGATTTCACAGAAGTCGGATTACACTGGAGCACACCCAAGGAAGCAGGTGTTAACACTTTGGACCTGTCCTTTCAGGAGAGAGAGAGTTGGTCAGGCCACATGCATATCCATCACACAAAACAACATTTGGAAGACAGGAAGGAAAGAGGTGAAAGAAGGAGAACATGATCAACTGGCGGGTGAGGCTCCCCCCCGCCCAACCCCGTCCCCCTGGCCACTGCGCTCAGCACCTCCATCACTGCAATTTCCCACCAGGTTGGCCTTGGCAAAATTATTTGGCAGGCAAAATTGCCTGTCAAGGCTATTCCTGCTCTTATCTTAATCCTTGCTGAGACTTCCTTTCCTTCCCATCTGTGTAGGGTTTCTCAGAGGTCAAGAAAGACCCAGATCACATCCAAGTCTGAGAAGCCTATCATATTTCAAAATTAAGAAATGCAAAATCAGGGCCATAAAAATGGTGGTACACTTAAGTGTTTACATCTAATAATTTTAATTGCATGATAAATACCTTTTTTAAGGATTTTATTTATTTTATGGGGTCGGGGGGGGGGGGTGCAGAGGAGGAGGAAGAGGAAGAGGGAAAGAATCCCAGGCAGACTCCATGGTGAGCCCAGAGCCTGACTCAGGGCTTGATCTCAGGATCTAGAAATCATGACCTGAGCTGAGACCAAGAGTCAAATGCTTAACCAACCAAGCCACCCAGGTGCCCCAAACCTTCTTTTAAGAATCCCTCTTTTAGGGGCGCCTGGGTGGCTCAGTGGGTTAAAGCCTCTGCCTTCGGCTCACATCATGACCTCTGGGTCCTGGGATCGAGCCCCACATAGGGCTCTCTGCTCAGCGGGGAGCCTGCTTCCCCCGCTCTTTGCCTGCCTCTAGGCCTACTTGTGATCTCTCGCTCTCTCTGTCAAATCAATAAATAAAATATTTTAAATAAATAAATACGTAATCCCTCTTTTGGGGCATCAAAGTAGCCAGTCCATTAAGCATCAGCCTTAGGCTCAACTCATGAGTCCAGGGTCCTGGGGTTGAGCCCCACATGGGGCTCCCTGCTCAGCGGAACCTGCTTCTCCCTCTCCCTCTGCCTGCCACTCTGCCTACTTGTACTCTCTCTGTCAAGTTTAAAAAACAAAACAAAACGGGCGCCTGGGTGGCTCAGTTGGTTGAACAACTGCCTTCAGCTCAGGTCATGATCCTGGACTTCCAGGATCGAGTCCCGCATCGGGCTCCCAGCTCCTTGGGAAGTCCACTTCTCCCTCTGACCTTCTCCTCTCTCATGCTCTCTCTCACTCATTCTCTCTCAAATATATAAATAAAATCCTTTAAAAAAAAATTAAAACTCTTAAAACAAAACAGAACCTTTAAGACTCCCTCTTTTTCTCTATGACTACATATGTGGTATCATTAGAAAATAATATTATAGGGGCACCTGGGTGGCTCAGTGGGTTAAGGCCTCTGCCTTCGGCTCAGGTCATGATCCCAGGGTCCTGGGATCGAGTCCCGCATCAGGCTCTCTGCTCCTCAGGGAGCCTGCTTCCTCCTCTCTCTCTCTGCCTGCCTCTCTGCCTACTTGTGATCTCTGTCTGTCAAATAAATGAAAATCTTTAAAGGAAAAAAAAAAAAAAAAGAAAGAAAGAAAAAAAAAAGAAAATAATATTACAGTCCAGACCTGAGCCAGAGAGAGGCCAGGGTATGAGGTCAGGGTCAGGCCCTCAAATTCTCTCTGCTCTCCCATATTTAGAGCCTAGCCTCAGTTGAACATATGATAAGTGAAAATGACTGCCGAAGTCTTGAAAATTCTCCCTTCACCAGGCATTTAAGCATTTAAATCATTAACCTGAGGAATGAGCTCCTGTGAAATTTCAGGCATTGACAACTGACGGTTCACCCTATTTCTAGCGTCCCTCCTATAGGAAGTCCCGCCTCTATAAGCAATTCATTTCATCCTCAGATCTTATTGTATATATACAGGATTAAAAAGTAATAATAAAAATAATGGGTGTGAATGGGATGCCCACGTGGCTCAGTCAGTTGGTCAAGCATCTGACCCTTGGCTTCAGCTCAGGTCATGATCTCAGGATCCTTGGATGAAGCCCTCCAGCAGGCTCCACACTCTGCAGGGAGTCTGCTTGAGGATTCTCTCTCTCCCTCTCTCCCTGCCCCTATCCTCACTCACACTCTCTCTCTCTCTAAAATAAATACATTCAGGGGCACCTGGGTGGCTCAGAGGGTTGGGCCTCTGCCTTCGGCTCAGGTCATGGTCTCAGGGTCCTGGGATTGAGCCCCGCATCAGGCTCTCTGCTTGGCGGGGAACCTGTTTCTCCTTCTCTCTGCCCGTCTCTCTGCCTACTTGTGATCTCTCTCTCTGTGTCAAATAAATAAATAAAATCTTTTAGAAAATAAATAAATAAATTCATCTTTTAAAAAAATAATAGATGTGAAGATTACAAAGTCTCAGGGAGTTGTGTGAAAATAAACATTTTTTCTATACTTGCCATCTGGCACAAACTTTACTTCGAAACCTCAAAAGTAGAATCATCCCATGGCATCCCAGGACTAGGACTAGCCAATATGCTTTGGTCCTGGTGTTGCCATTTTGAGAAAGGTCAAGGATCCTCAGCCATTAGTCATCTAGAAACCTGAGTGAAGGCCACAAGAATAGTGACAGTTTTTAGGAGGGAGTTGGGAACACTGAGTACAATGACAAACTTTAATCCAGTTCAAGTAGAAAGTACATGGTAGCAGTTCACCCGCATGTACACTGTGATAGCAGCAAAACAGGCTGTTCCAGCCCCGCGCTCCCAGATTTACGGATCCTCCAGGCCTCCATCCACCAATCACTCCTGACCCTATCTTAACTCAGCGATAGCATAGGACGCTGCATGTATACACCCAAAACTAAAATTAGAAACCACGATGAGTCATATTTAAAACATCCAAAGCCTTTTAGGCGCCACATCAATCTGTCTTTGCTGAACATGTACACTGAGATACCAAAGCTAAAAGAGACACAGAAACACCAGTGGCTCACTAAATTCTTTTCTTTCAGATGAGAGTAGGAGAGTAGGTGACCGGTTTTAACTTAGTCTTCAAACAAAACAGGATTCTGCCAGAGCCGAAAGATTATCTGAAGAGGAAGTGGCATGTTGGAAAGGAAGGTTAAGAGTGTCACTAATGCCCAAACCACATGCTCTCTTCATTCTTGGTAGGCAGCTTATCTGAAAGGTAGAGTATGAGTCATACCCTTTGAATCCTTTAAAGCCTGAATGATTAGTAATAGTCTTTTTCCCCCACTTCCTTCACACCCTGTTCAAATCTGCCATCTGTGAAGGGAGAGGAGATTTGACCCTTCAAGGTTCAGGCAAGAGCTCTGCTACCTCTAGATCCATTGGCTCCTATGGTTCTTCCTCCCTCTCATGGTAGGATTACAGCAGAAACAGAAGACTGCAGAAGCAAGTGTGTCTTACAGAGACTAGTAGGTTTTTAATGTATCTTAAACCTATTGTGATGAATAAAACAAAATTTTATTTTAAAACATTATAAAATCACTGCATCTTTCATTCCCACCCATTTTTAAACAAATAATAATAAAAATCTCACTATTATTATTTGAAGGTCCTTATGCTAAAAAAAAAAAAAAAAGTTGATAATCACTGTTCTACAGCAGAATGTAATGAGTGAGTTAGGAGTATAAATATCTAAATACAAAATGGAATGGCTATTCCATTCCAAAAAAACTGCCAGGAACTAAGATATGGTTTACCAAAAAATCTGGAGATACAAGTCAACAGTAGACTAACATCAATCAACAGTTATTCTTTAAAAATGGCAATAAATGGGTGCCTGGGTGACTCAGTCAGTTGAGTGTCCAACTCTTGATTTCAGCTCAGATCTTGATCTCAGTCAGGGTCATGAGATTGGGCCACATAGGCCTCCATGCTCAGCTGGGAATCTGCTAGAGATTCTCTCTCTTACTCTCCCTTTGCTCCATCCCCTACTCATGCACATACTCACTCTCTCTCTAATAAATATACAAATCTTTTTTTAAAAAGGGTAACAGGGTGCCTGGGTGGCTCAGTTGGTTGGGCCACATCCTTCAGCTCAGGTCAGAGTCCCCGGATCGAGTCCCGTATCAGGCTCCGGGCTCTGCAGGGAGAATGCTTCTCCCTCTGGCCATCTCCCCTCTCATGCTCTCTCTCACTCTCTCTTGCTCAAATAAATGAATAAAATCTTAAAAAAAAAAGGGGGGGGTAACAAATAACAAAATACTTGACAGAATTTAGGACCCAGGAGAACCATAACCTTGTAACCACTTACTACTAATAATATTGCTTTATATAAAGATATGAGATATATAAAGCTAAAGCTGACAATTATGAGAAAAACTGACAGGCCTACAATTACTGTAGGAGATTTCAACATACTTCATCATAGACTGATAGTTCAAACAGACAAAAGAGTAAGGCAATAAAAAGTTTGATTGGTAATTTTTAGGGGCTCCTGGCTGACTCAGTCAGTAGAGTGTGCAACTCTTGATCTCAGGGTTGTGAGCTCAAGTTGACTCCATGCTGGGTGTAGAGATTACTTAAAAATAAAATCTTAAAACAATTATAATAATAATGTTTATATGTTGACTTAATGCAAGCAAAAAAGAATATACTTTCTTTTCAAGTAAACATAGCACACTTAGCAAAACTGACATATATTATATCACAAAAGAATTTCTAAGAATTGATATTATATCAATCATGTTTTGAGCACAATGAAATTAAATTAGAAATAGAACAATAAAAAGATAGTAAAAAGAATTTTGAAAATTTTAAAATGCACCCCTAAATAAAGCATATCATTAAAGATGAGATCACAACCAAATCACAACTATTAAAGTTTCTAGAGCTGGAAAATTCACAATCCCATCTACAACTGCATCAAAAAGAATAACAAACCTAAGAATAAATTTAACCAAGGAGGTGAAAGACCTATATATTGAAAACAAAGCATTAATGAAATAAATTTAAGACACAAATAAACAGAAAGGTATCCCACATTCATGGCTTAGAAGAATTAATATCATTAAAATATCCATCTTACACAAAGTAATATACAGATTCAATGCAATCCCTCTCAAAATTTCAGTGGCATTTTTCACAGAAATAGAACAATCCTAAAATTTGTATGGAATCAAAAAAGATCCCGAATAGACAAAACAATCTTGAGAAAGAAGAACGAAGCTGGAGGCATCACACTCCCTGATTTCAAACTATGTTACAAAGCTATAGTAATTAAAACAGTATGGTATTGGCTTAAAAAGAGACACATAAATCAATGGAACAGAGAGTTCAGAATAAACCCCCATATGTATGGTCAACTAATTTAAGGCAAAGAAGTAAAGAATACACAATGGTGAAAGGACAGTCTCTTCAATAAATAGTGTTGGTAAAACTGGAGAGCCACATGCAAAAGAATAAAAGTGGATCTCTAACTTTTTTTCTTTTTTTAAGTAGGCTCCATGCCCAGCACAGACCCCAATGCAGGGCTTGAACTCCCAACCTCAAGATCAAGACCTGAGCTGAAATCAAGAATCAGATGCTTAACCAACCAAACACCCGGTGCCCCAAAACTAGACCCCTATCTTCCATCACTCACAAAAATTAACTCAAAATGTACTCAAGACTTGAATATAATACCTGAAACCATGATACTCTTTGAAGACAACATAAGTGGTAAGCTCCTTGGCACAGGTCTTCATGATTTTTCTAATCTAACAACAAAAGCAAAAGCAACAAAAGCAAAACTACATCATACTAAAAATCTTTTACACAGCAAAGAAAGCCATCAACAGAATGAAAAGGCAACCTAGTGAACAGGAGAAATTTTTTGTAAATTGTATATCTGATAAGGGGCTAATATCCAAAATATATAAAGAACTCCTACAACTCAAGAGCAAAAAAACCCAATCAATCCAATTTAAAAATGGGCAGAAGATATGAAAGGACATTTTTCCAAAGAAGACACACAAACAGCCAACAGGCACATGAAAAAGTGCCCTATATCACTAATCATCAGGAAAATGCAAATCAAAACCACAATGAGATATCCCCTTACACCAGTCAGAATGGCTATTATCAAAAAAACTAGAAATAACAAGTGTTGAAGAGGACGTGGAGAAAAGGGAACTCTTGTACACTGTTGGTGGGAATTCAAACTGGTGCAGCCACTATGGAAAACAGTATGGAGGTTTCTCAAAAAACTAAAAATAGAACTATTGTATGATCCAGCAATTCTGCTTCTCAGTATTTACACAAAGAAAATGAAAACACTAACTTGAAAAGATATATGCACCCTTATGTTCACTGCAACATTACTTATTAGAAGAGCCAAGATATGGAAACATCTTAAGCATCTATCGATGGATAAATGGATAAAGAAACTGCTATATATAATTAAATATTATTTGGCCATAAAAAAAGAAAAAAACCTTGCTATCTGTAACATGGATGGACCTCAAGAGCGTATGGTAAGTGAAATAAGACAGAGAAAGACAAATACCAGATCACCTCTCTTATATGTGAAATCAATCAATCAAATAAATGTATGGATGGATAGATGGTTGGATGGATGGATGGATGACCAATCAACCAAGCTCACAGATACAGAGAAGAGACTGGTAGTTGCCAAAGGGAAGGGTTGGGGGTGAGAGAAATGGATAAACTGTTTTTGTCCTTTTCTTTAGTTTAAATACACTGAATAATAATACAACATACCAATAGCTGCTTCCAAACTTGTAGTAGAACTTAGAATAAAATTAAGAGCCTAAAATATATTTATTTTTTTAAAAGAAAGCTTGAACATAAAGACCAAGATATTGAAGATAAGGTATTTAAATAATAAACAATATTATGAAATGAATAAGTCATGGGAATAAAAGGTATAGCATAGGAAATATAGTCAATGGTGTTGTATGATGATAGATGGTAGCTACACTTGTAAGCACAGCACAGTGTATAAACTTGTCAAATCTCTTACATTGTACACCTGAAACTATATAACATTGTGTGTCAACTCTACTTCAATTAAAAAACAAATAAAAAATAAACTTAAAGTAAATAATTAATATGAAAGAATTTAACGAAATAGACCATACAGGGAAAATAATAAAATATAAATCTCTAGAAGAGTAATAATAAAAAAAAGGCAGAAATAAATAATACTGAACAAAAAGGTGATATAATTAGAAATGTTACAGATGAAAATAATAGTAAGTCACTATGAACTTCATACTAATAAATTTGTGAGCTTAGATGAATGGATAACTTTTTAGAAAAGTATCAGATTAACAAAGTTGACTCAAAATGAATTTAAAACTGGAATTACATAAAGAAAAAAAAAGGACACTGAATGAGTAATCAAGTTTCTTCTACCAAAAGATACTAGACCCAGGGTTTTATATGCAAGTTTGACCAAACTTTCAAAAAACAAATAATGTTTATTTTATGTAAACTGTTTCAAAAACTAGAAAAAGATCCTATTTTATGAAGTTAAAATAACCTTGACACCACAACTGGATGAGAACAGACCAAGAAAATTATAGATCAAGAAACTTCATGGACAAAGAAGCAATATCCTTTTGAAATATTAGCAAAATTCAATTTAGCACTGTATTTTCTTTTTTAAAATCACAACCAAGTAGGGTTTATCCTAGAAACACAAAGATGGTTCACCATCACAAAATCTATATTCAGGGATGCCTGGGTGGCTCAGTTGGTTGGTTAAGCGTCTGCCTTCGGCTCAGTTCATGATCCTGGAGTCCTGGGATCAAGTCCCACATCGGGTTCCTTGCTCATCAGGGAGCCTGCTTCTTCCTCTGCCTACCTCTCTCTCTCTCTCCCTGACAAATAAAGACAGAAATCTTAAAAAAAAAAAAATTATATTCATGAGTAGACTGGTCTGTCTCATAAAGGATAAAAAGTGCATTATCATCTCAATAGGTACAGAAAGAGCTTTAAATAAAAACAAGCAATCATGTTTTGTTTTGCCTTTTTTTTTAAAGACCTTACCATAGGAGACCAAAAAAATTGGGAGAGAATGTTCTCTGAGAAAAGCTTAAAAAAGCAATTACTTTATTTGAAGAAAAGGACTGAGAAAGAAAGACTGAGAAGCTAAGGAAGGAAACTAATAATCACCAAATGTCTTTTTTTTTTTTTTCAGGTACTTTCACATACATTATCTCACTCATTTAAGCCTCACAAAAACTATTAGCCCATAAGAAGTCCTTGTAATGAAGTGAGAAAGAGTCTTAGCATACTGGAATGAGCACAGCCTGGGAGTCAGGCCAGGGTTTGAATCATGCCTCTGCCATTGACGTACTGGGAGACTTTGCAACAAGTTCCTGAGTTTCCCTGGGTCTTAGCTTCCTCAACTACAAGATGAGGAGAATTAAGGATACAACTTAAAGTACCCAGTTCGTAAAAGGTATTCAGGAAATGGAGCTATTTTTATAAGGCTCTTTTGCTGTACTAAGGAAAGAACAATAAAGATTTTAAACAGATGTGGGGGGAAAAATTTAATCTTGAGGGGCACCTGGGTGGCTCAATAGGTTAACGCCTCTGCCTTCGGCCTGGGTCATGATTCCAGGGTCTTGGGATCAAGCCCCCGCATCAGACTCTCTGCTCAGCAGGGAGCCTGCTTCCTCCTCCCTCTCTCCCTCTCTGCCTGCTTGTGATCTCTGTCTGTCAAATGAATAAATAAAATCTTAAAAAAAAAAAAGACCCCCATTATTTTAAAAAAAAAAAATTTATCTTGAGAATTTCTTGATTTGGGACTTGACCTAGATAGGAACAGTCAAGGTAATAATTAAGGGTATACTTGTGTCTAATTATTTATAGTGTTTCTGTTTGGTTTGGAGCAGCAAGGCAGACACAGCCAATGACCTCCATTCATCTACAAAATAAAGCAGTTGGAGTAAATAATCTCTAGGATTCCTTTTAACCTTAAAATGTTAAGACTTTAACTTCTTTACAGCTTAAGAGTTGCAAGACACTTCAATACATCACAAACTACATCTGTAATATTCCTTCATTGGAAATACTTAGGAAAAGTGTAAACTGTTATCGTCTATGAGTGGTATAAAATTAGCACTGCCTGAGAGAGAGGGATGGACCACATGACTTCGTGGAAGGTCAGATGGTGGAAAGAACATGGAATCAGAAGCCACAAGACCACCAACAGGAAGAGTGTCCTGCCACATAAGAAGCTGAGCTGACCACGGGTGAGTTAAAGTTGGTCAAAACTCAGAGTTTTACTGTAAATCAATTTATCAATACTTGAAGTTGTTGTTCTCAGAAGATGGAAATATGTACCTGGCCCAATAATATGTACTTGATAAATGTGAGTTCCCTTGGTCCCTTGAGTTTCTTTCAATCATATGGTTTTGATTACTCTGTAGAAATAGAAACCAAAGGATTACACATTTAAAGTTAGATTTATTTCTTAATCAGAATGTATACAAAGTAAACCAAGGATCAAATCCCTGCCAAAGTGTTTGGAACTCTTCTGCAAATTAATAATCCTGACTCAGAGTTCATTACTGAAAAGACTTAAAACTTAAATCATTTTTGTTTGAGAAACTCTGTGAAAAACAGTAGTACGCAATTATGTTTAATGTAGCAAGTTCAAAGGTGAACTATTTGAAGTTTGAGTGTTTGCTCTAGGTCAAAAATGCAGTAAGTCAGCCAGCAGATGTGAATAACTGTCTCACAGAACCTTGATTATTTATGTTAAGAGACAAAATCTTCTCTTAAATAACAATGGAAAGGATCACCAAAAAACTCAACTTAAAAAATAATACATTAGAATCACACATGAGCCCCAGATAAGCAAAGTGCACTGAATGGTATGATCAAAGAATTAATTCTAAAAAGAGACATTCTGGGCACTTTCACTGAGAAGAGTGGTTAAAAATATAAATTTCACCACAGATTATTCTGAGTGTTCAAGATCATAAGCAAAGGGAAAGCTAAATATAAGGGCTGGTGATCTAAAAATATGACACCACTATTTTAGGTCTAAAGAGATCTAAATTAAGTGTAAGCATGTTTCAACCCTTTGCAAATTTCTTCGTTGTAGTAACGAATATCAATCAAGGTAAAACTGTACAAATACTACTGTAATTGGGGTTACTAACAAAGTTTAAGAGTTAAAACGGCAATTTTCTAGGAAATATGATTAATGGTAATCACGCAGATTGTTAATAGTACATAAACCCTTTCACATGGTATTTTAGGAACATTATTTTATTCAATAGGCCTAGACATTACAGTATGTTTCAAAAATAATCCAAGCTGGTGAATCAACTCAAGTTTTGATGATTTCAAGCAGACTGTTCAGAGCAACACTGAACAGAAAGTGGCAACCCTTTGCAGTTCTAAATCAAACTATCATTTGCCTGCCAAGAGACAAAGCCACTGATGCCCTTTTCAAGGATCTCATACAACAAGGACCACCTCACAAGTGACTCATTTTCATACATTCAGATACTGAACACTCTTGGATAGGATCCAAAAACTGCCTCCACATTCATTTCTGCCCTGCTGCAGAAATAAGAATGAAATTCCATTGTACACTACAACAGCAATTTTTTCAAGGCAAATAAAATAGTTTGCCATAAACATTTTTAACCTATAAGGAATCCATCTGGAAGTAAATCCACACTGGCAGAAAATGAATCTGGTAGGTTCATAGAGCTTACTCTCCTTCACTAGCCCCTATTATCCATCCAGTATTTGGCTATGAATGGTGAAAAACCACTTTAAGCTTGTCATCTTAGTGCTCAAGAACTGCAAAGCTTCTGGGACACCTGGGTGGCTCAGTTGGTTAAGTGGCTGCCTTCGGCTCAGGTCGTGATCCCAGGGTCCTGGGATAGAGTCCCACATCGGGCTCCTTGATCAGCAGGGAGCCTGCTTCTCTCTGCCTCTGCCTGCAGCTCTGCCTGCTTGTGCACTCGCTCTCTCTGACAAACAAATAAATAAATAAAATCTTTAAAAAACAAAACAAAACTGCAAAGCTTCTCTGCTACCCAATTCCTAATTCCTCTGCCTGGCTTCCAAGCACCTTTATCACCTAGCAGAACTTACCTTGGCTTAGTTTCTACCACTCCCAACGTGACCGTCCCTCTCCTCACAGGCCGTATGAGTTGCTTCTGCAGTTCATTCCAACCGGAGTATTTTCCGTCTCCCCACATCTATCTTTCCCAAATCCCACTTCCCACATGCAACCTCTTTCTTCTATTCCTGCTTACGGTGATAGCACTTGCTCTGCATTGCTATTATATAGTGAAAGTCGGTCTGCATTACAGCTCTTATTTATTTATTTACTTACTTACTTGAAAGAGAGAGTGTGCAAGTGGTGGGGTAGGGGCAGAGGGAGAGGGAGAGAGAAACTCAAGCAGACCCCACACTAAGCAGGAGCCAGACACCAGGCTCAGGTTCACCACCCTGAGATCAAACCTGAGCTGAAACCAAGAGTTAGACACTTAATGGACTGTGCCACCCAGGTGCTCCTCCACATTATCGCTCTTCAATTTGAAACCTCTTAAAGCATTTTTTTAACTTCTTTTTTTTTTAAGATTTTATTTTTAAAAAGCAATCTCTATACCCAACATGGGGCTGGAACTCACAACCCTGAGATCATGAGTTGCATGCTCCACCAACTGAGCCAGCCAGGCACCCCCTTCTTAAAGCATCTTAAAAGAATTTCTCTGCAACAGAAATTTGTTCCTCCATGATACACAGAAGAATAAAAACCACATGGGAGCACCTGGGTGGTTCAGTTCATTAAGCACCTGTCTTCGGCTCAGGTCATGATCCTGGGGTCCTGGAATCAACCCCAAGTCAGGCTGCCTGCTCAGGGAGAGTCCGCTTCTGCCTCTCCCTCTGCCTGCCAATCTCCTTGTTTGTGCTCTCAATCCTCTCTCTGTCAAATAAATAAATAAAATCTTAAAAGAAAAAAAAGAATAAACCCTTATGTATGACATTCCCCCACGTGTGCACCTGGAATTATGCACAATTTCCAGCCATAACAGCTATAATTTCACTAATATCTTTCTTATTAAAAAAAGCATAATATAAAGCAAGTGAATATATTATAGTTCAATAAAAATTAAAAGAAAAAAAATTACCTAGTAAACAGGGATGAGAGGGATGTTCTTATACATGTGACTCTGAATATGTTCAATTTATTTTAAAAAAATAAAGCATTTGCAAATTTTGGCATTTTATTATTGCTAACAAATAACTTACAATACGTCTTACAAGTGATCATTCATAATACACTGGTAAAAACTACCATTTACATAGCACGTGGTGTGCTAGACATAATAGAAGGTAATCAATAAATACTTAACCAATTAGTACAGCTAGCTCATTAATCAATTACACATAAATATTGCTGCTGCCTGATAATGATGACAATTGACAATGATGCAAAATACTCTTCTGCTGACAGTCTCTAAAGGAACAAATGGCTTTTTACAGGGAAAATCTAACCAATATTATGCAAATCTAACCAATATTATAACAGTACAGCATGACCGTTACAGTCCACAAGTTTATGAAGATTGAGACAGTTTCTTTAGCAATCATCATGCAACCCTACACCTCCTGTGCAACAATGTGGCTATAATTACAATCTTGGGTAAAATTAGTAAATTGTCAACGCTATCTGCTAGGGCAGTTAGAGATCAGATAACTTTTGCTTCACCCAAGAGAAATCCTTTCTGTAACAGTGCAAATTTTGCTCTATATTATAATGTCCTCACTTTTACAATAAGGAATTGCCCAAGCACTAGAAGGCCCTCATTGAAACTTATAACTCAGATATATAATTTTTAACTGATATTAAACCTATTCTCCAACATATCAACATGACCTTAACTGCCAGTCTCTCAAATAGACCATGATGTGATTTTGACAAACCCCCAATCCTAAAAATGTCAAAAATCCTGAAAATATATCTTTCCCCCCAAAAGTCTCTAAACGTATTATCAGATTGCTTAGGTATAAATCTACCTACAGGCCAGGAGTCTTCTGTTTTCTCTAGTGCTAACATTCTAACATTCTAGGAGCAGAAATTAATCTAAGAATAAACTTTTAAAACATCTTTTAGTCTTTAGCATTGCCTAAGCAGACACTATTTAGAAGTCTTTGTAAAAGTGGATGACAGAGGAAGCTCTGTCATGCCCTGGAAACCTCCAAACATCAACCAAACAGCCCAAAAGAATGTCCTACTCAACAGTTCCAAGGATGTCATTAACTGCTTCCATCTGTTTCCCCTCTCTGTCCCCTCCCCCTTCAAGCCAAGGCATCTACTAAAGTTATTTTCTGCTACATTTTGCATTCTAAAGAAAAGCAAGAAAAGCATGAAGAGCCCTAATATTTTAAATTATGGAATATTTGCCCCCCCAATCTGTTTGACAACCATAGCCATATTATTTATACTCTATCCTCTTTCCAAGTAACATATTAAGTCATATTAAGTCATGTACTTTTTAAACATTGCTCAGTAAATTTTTCAGTTGATCGTGACATAGTGTTTTTCCCTGATTCCCCACAGAGACCAGGATTTTTCCCCCATGGTGGAATAAAGGTTAAAACCTCTGAACAGTTTCATCTATTGATGATCACTATCTAAATCAACTGTTTAAAATTGCATAATTTATTATGCATAATTAAAACTGCATAATTATGACTTTCTAATTCTGTCATTAATTCCACATTTGTTGGTTAGAATTCCCCTCATCAACTAGGGTTATTAGGCTACTCTGAGATAGTCTGTACAGGGAAGGCAAGATAGTTACAATTTTGGAGGAGGGGAGAGGACAACTTTTGACATCTATTCCCTTAGCAACCTCCAAATATACAGTACAGTCCTGTTAACTATAGTTACTATACTGTATATTATATCCCCAGGACTTATTTATCTTACAACTGAACTCTATACCTTTCAACCACCTTCTTTCACTTCCCGCCATTACTGTGTGTGTACACACACACACACACCATATTTTCTTTATCCATTCATTCTGATGGACATTCAGGTTGTTTCTATGTCTTGGCTATTATAAGAAATGTTGCAATGAAAATGGGAGTGCAGATATCTTTTTGAGATAGTGATTTTGTTTCCTTTGGATGAATATATACAAGTAGAATTGCCAGATTATATGGTAGTTCTATTTTTAATTTTTTGAAGAACCTCTGGAAAGGCAAGATAAATGCTTAATTTTTTTCTCTAAATTATCAATTACCAATAAATAAATAAATAAATAACTACCAGAGTAGGGAATTGGTGTCCTGGTTACCAAGGGCAATCAATGAAGTTTTATTTTGTTTTAAAGTTACCTACTTTTTTGAAAATATTATCACAACCAAGATACACTCCTTAACTTTTTTTTTTTAAGTCCCCAAGGAAGCCTGTGAGAGCACATAGCATACTTCAGGGATATATCTCTGGGAATGAGTAGAAATGAGTTTCCTAAAGAAATTCTTTACCAAAGGATATTCATAGACTTAAATGATAGGGCTGAAAGGAACTTTCTATAGAGTTATGTAGTTCAAATATCCACCTGATGTTGAAACCCTCTGTACATTATCTGCCCACACCGTGTACCTTCCAGGGTCTGAGGGGAAAACAGGTACAAGTTAGACCTGTGTTTCTAACATAACATAAATATAAGTTTAACTACAGTGTTTAATGACAGCACAGGTCTCATCTTAATATTACCACGCTGATGAAATGGCATGTAAACAAAGTAGGCTCATATTGGTTAGAACTGGAAGAAACCTTGGAGGTTAATGAGTCCAATGAAGGCAAGTCAGACAAGATACTCCCACAAAACAGGCTCTACAAAAACAACAACAACAACAACAACAAAAACAGATGCTCTGGCCCCTTACTTCCTGACACATGAATATTTTGCAGAATTAACAGAAACACCGTTATGTAGAAGCACCCACTCAAGTAAGTTAGAAATAAGAAGACATCAATATGGGTGAAATTTTGCATCTGTTCAAAGAAAACAGAACATAAGGAGGATAAAAATAAAGGAATACTTCTCATTTTATTTAAAATTGTGATATGTAACATACATACTGAAAATTGTAAAAAAACATATGTATAATACAAAGAATAAAACAACCACCTATATAATTCAACACTTATATCAAGAAATACATTACCATTTTATTTGTTTGTTTTTACATTATTACCATTTTAGAAGCCCCTGTATGCCTCTCCCCAAGTATAACCCTCTTCTTTCTTCCCAGAAATACTACTATCGTAACTTCTGCAAGCATTATTTTCTTATCTTTATCATTTTATCACATAAGTAGGCATTCCTAAACAACAGTTTATTTCTACATGTTTTTGCACTTTAAATAAATGGGACCTACCTACATATCTACCATTCATTTCTCTCAATTATTTTGAGATTCATTCATTTTTTAATTAAATTTAATTGAAATTCATAACATAAAATTAACCATTTTCAATCCTTTTCATTACTGATTAGTATTCTAATTTATAACGATACCATAATTGTTTTCTTCCATTCTACCATAAATAGATCAGAGGGTCATCAGGAGCAATGTTGATACGAATATTTTCATATTTAGATCCTAGTGTACATGAGCATAAGTTTCTCTAAGAATTGCCTATCTTCTACTTTACTAACACCAAACTGTTTTTCAAAGAGGCTGCACCACTTTACATTCCCAATAGGCGTGTATGAGAGTTCCATTGTTCCACATCATTATCAACAACTGATATTATCAGACTTCTTAATTTAGAGGTCATAACAGAATAATTTGCACGGCTCTGATGACAAATGAGATAGTGCACCTGTTCATCTTTTTTTGGCCATTTGGGTTTCCTCCCTTTTGAGGTACCTATTCAAATCCTTTGCCCTTCCTTTTTGTAACTGAATAGACTTACCTTACTCTTGACTTGTAGAGGTCCTACTTTGGGGGTTTTTTTGCCTTATGCATCAGCCTTTACTTTTACATAGTACTTGACTGCCATAGAACAAAGCCATTGATCAAAGACAACATAATCAAGAACTTAACAAAGTTTTAACTAGTCAAAAGTTAGCATCTCTGCTTTTACTCAGGATAGGCCAAACACTTGCAAATTGTCTGTAGGAGTTTGGGTGATATGTAAATATAGCTTAAATTTAAAATGCCACTGAAATACATTGCAATTAATTTTTTGAACTTTGTATCTATTGTTATTTCCTTATCTCCAAGCGAAGGTGTTTAACATATTACCCAGATTCATGCCTGCTAAGGTCAGAATGTTTCTAAATCCTTCCCATTCCAGACAATGAAATTCAGAAGTCATGGTTTTATTAAAAATTATTATATCAAAAATGCTTAAGAGCAATGAATACAATCAACAGCAGGAAACCAGAGTGTTAAAAGATCAAAAGTCAAATTTCAATTGTTAATACTTAAAAAAAAAAAAAAAAAAACAAGCTGTTCCTAGAATCAGTTAATTTTCTTTTCTTTTTTTTTTTTTAATTTATTTATTTTGTCAGAGAGAGAGGGAGAGAGAGAGAGCACGAGCACAGGCAGACAGAGTGGCAGGCAGAGGCAGAGGGAGAAGCAGGCTCCCTGCCAAGCAAGGAGCCCGATGTGGGACTTGATCCCAGGAAGCTGGGATCATGACCTGAGCCGAAGGTCATGATCCAACTTAACCAACTGAGCCACCCAGGTGTCCCTAATTTTCTTTTCTGATGAGAGGATTATTCTGCTTAGCAAGAGAAGAATGTTTTAAGTACTCACTTAATAAATGCTGGTGGCATATCTCTCTTCAAAATTTGATCCTCAGTGGTTTGAACAGTCTCTTTTCCAACCTACAGGAGAAAAAAGATTCACAATTCAATAATAAATTCTCAGACTTCTAAAAACTATTACTTCAACATATTTAAAATATATACTTTATATATAATCTATCCTTGAAATTTCTGGATTCAAAAAAAATTTCTGGATTTTTGAAACTATCAAGACTGTTCCCATATATGCTTCCATAATACACCTGGACAACAATATGGAGTACAAACATAAAGTATTAGCCCTTCTTCAGAACCATTCACTTGAAGGCTTCCCTGAGCACAGTAAAAAAAAAAAAAAAAAAAAAAAAAGAGAGAGAGAGAGAGAAATTCATCACTGAGATTCATGTGTATATGTTTAATTGACAAACTGCTCTCTCTCTCTCTTTTTTTTTAAGATTTTATTTTTAAATAATCTCTACACCCAATGTGGGGCTTGAACTCACAACCCCAAGATCAAGAGTCATATTCTCTACTGACTGAGCCAGCCAGGCACCCCATATCTCTAAAACAATGCATGAAGTACATGAATCAAGCAAGGTAAGTAGGCCAAAATGTCTATACAGAAAAAAACAGATGTTACTGGAACTGAAAAAATGTGAAGAAATTATGATGCTGAAACTAGAAACCAAACATACGAAAATACACAACTTTACCAGTCATCTAATAAATTCAAACTAAAACAACATGATTTTTCCCCTAATTACAGAACAACTATAAAAAAATAATATATAATGCTGAATTCTACAATGGAATAGTTTTATACCTCTCTGGTGGAATTATAAACTGGCATACTCTCTTTGGAAAAGCATTTGCTGGTATGAATTATGAAATACAAAAAATATCTAGGAATTCCCCTATAATCAATAATACCAAATGTGGTAATGACAATATTTACAAAAATATTCACGATCATGTTAGTTGACAATATTTACAAAAATATTCACGATCATGTTAGTTATAAAAGCTAAAATGTTTTTAAACAACTAATTCAACAATGAGGAACAGTTAAGCAAATTAAGATCTATCTTTAGGTAGTGTACTATAGGGCTATTAAAACAATGGTTATAAAGACTCAACACTACAGGAAGATGTTTATGACATTTTATTTCATTTAAAAGTTAAAAAAGGTTGGGAGTCAAGATGGGAGAGAAGTAGCAGCTGAGACTACATCAAGTAGCAGGAGATCAGCTAGATAGCTTATCAAACCATTGCGAACACCTACAAATCCAACGGGAGATCAAAGAGAGGAAGAACGGCAATTCTGGAAACAGAAAATCGGCCACTTTCTGGAAGGTAGGACTGGCGGAGAAGTGAATCGAAAGCGACAGGAGGATAGACCGCGGGGGAGGGGCCGGCTCCCGGCAAGCGGCGGAGCCACAGAGCACTAAATCAGGACTTTTAAAAGTCTGCTCCACAGAGGGACATCGCTCCAGAGGCTAAACCGGGGTGAAGCCCACACGGGGTCAGCGTGGCCCCAGGTCCCGCAGGGTCACAGAAGCATCGGGGGTGTCTGAGTGTCGCAGAGCTAGCAGGTATCGGGGCGGGGAAGCTGGCTACAGAGACAGAGCCGAGGAGTGAGCTCTCAGCTTGGGGTTGCCTTGAACCTGTCGCAGGCTGGGAGAGCTCGGAGCGCGGCCAGATGCGAGGGAGACGGGAGTGGCCGGGGCTTTTCTCTGAGGGCGCACCGAGGAGTGGGGCCCCGAAATCTCGGCTCCTCCGGGCCGGAGATTGGGAGGTCACCATTTTCATTCCCGTCCTCCGGAACTCTACGGAAAGCGTTCAGGGAACAAAAGCTCCCGATGAATGGATAAAGAAGATGTGGTATATATATACAATGGAATACTATGCAGCCATCAAAAGAAATGAAATCTTGCCATTTGCAAC
>PISX010023608.1:0-29469 GCA_004024625.1 Mellivora capensis
GTCAATCAGAGAAAGACAACTATCATATGATATCCCTGATATGAGGAAGTGGAGATGCAACATGGGGGACTAGGGGGGTAGAAAAAGAAGAAAAGAAACAAGATGGGATTGGGAAGGAGACAAACCATAAGTGACTCTTAATCTCACAAAACAAACTGAGGGTTGCTGGGGGGAGGGGGTCGGGAAAGGGGGGTGGGGTAATGGACATTGGGGAGGGTATGTGCTATGGTTAATGCTGTGAAGTGTGTAAACCTGGCGATTCATAGACATGTACCCCTGGGGATAAAAATATGTTTATAAAAAAAATTTAAAAAAATATTTTAAAAAATCCTGTCTTTCCTGTTTCTCTTATTATAAATTAAAAGAAATGGATTGTTTACTTTAGTTCAAGAATTTTGGAGCACTTATTGTGTGTAAGGCACTGGGCTTGGTTCTGGGAGTATGTAGTATATCTCTCATCACACTTAGGAAAACAAACAGAAAACCAAATCAACTAATAAAATAGGAAGAAAGGTAAAAAGAACTACCCCTGTGATACTTAGCTTCATCTTGATTTTTTAAGAAGCCAGGCACTCTTTTATATAACCGCAACACTTTTGTGGTTACCTGAGAGAACTAGCTATGGTACGAGGAAATTTGGAATCAAGCAAACCGTTTATCTATCTGTGTGGGAGAAGGTACAGCTAAATGTTCACTGGACTCTGGAGTTTGGGAAACCTGACCTTAAATCACTAACCCCTGACTTATGAGATGCTCGACTATGGGCAAATTGGGTTACATTCATTTTTTATCTATAAAGTGATGACAATAATACTGACCTCACTGGGTTGTGGAAGGCTTAAACACTAACCATCATAAATACGTGATTTAAAATGTTCATTACCCTTGTATTCTGTCCCTTTCTTCATTAATAATTTTTCATTGGAAGTTTAGCCTTTAATCACCATCAGCATTGGAGGGCCGCCATGATAGGCTGTCATACCTCAAAGTTCACATCTTCCAAATTGGCCGGAACACGGTATGGATTACTTGCTTTACTGCTTTTGGCAGTTTTACATATTCCTCCAGTGAAAGAGTTATCAAGGACCTCTCCTCTGGGCTCTCCTGCTAGAAAATGATACCTGCAAACAAAGTAATCAATAGATGTAGAACAATCTTTAAAATTTACCACACTTCTATGAAAGAAATTCCTTTCTTAGACATTTTTGACTCTTGAAGAATGACTTGGAAAAAAGCCCATTTTTTTTCTAGCTTATGGTGAAGCAGCCGGAAAGGTCTGGAAGCCAAAACTTTGCCCCTCTGGCTCTGTTAGATTCTCCATATTCCACTCACTTAAATATTCTGGGCTTTCAGCATGAACTAAAATTTAGGTTTATTTTTATTTCATGACTTACCACATCAGTGCAAACTTTGGAAGCAGATTATGAAAGAAATTATTACATAATTAATGCCATTCTGAGTTTACTTCCTTCAGTATGATATATAAAGGAATTCTTATAGAAAGCCAATAATTAAATAGTAACAGCAGTATTTTAATAAAATCATAATATTATCATTCTTACTAATAACTAACAATATTTGAATTTATTTAACAAATGCTTACAAATATTTATGATATGTATATTTTATACATAATTTACTATTTGTATATTTACATACATTATGTATATAAGATATATACATATTTACTATCTATATAAAGTAAATATATACATATATTTATACATATACATATATCAAGCTCTAGTTGATCTATATTTAATGTTACTATTATATGTATTTAATATTTATGATAACCATGTGATGTAGATAAGGATAAAATTATTTCACCTATTTTACAAATGAGGAAACTGAAGGTCATTAGCTTAGCACAAGTCAGATATTTTAAAAATTATGGAAATTAAGAAAAACTAAACCTCCTAAAACCCTTGTAGCTTCCTAAGTAATAAGAGCATTAAGAACATCTTTTGTTCTAATATTTGGTCTTTGATCCTAATTTCTGACCCTAATTTAGAGCTCCTAAATCCCTTGGAATTTCTTGGGTGTCTTTTCTTCAAATGAGGCGACTTTTGGTAGGTTTCTCTACGGGGACCTGTCACCAGAAAGGCCAACCCATGTTAAAAGCTTGAAATATTCAGCCTTATCTTCCATCTCCAGAGAGGGGAGAGGCCCTGGAAATGGAGTCAATGATCAATCATGCCTACATGATTGATATAAAAATCCCACAAGTATGGGGTTCAGTTTGCTTCTCAGTTGGTAAACACATGGAAGTGCTGGGAGAATGGTGTGCCGGGGAGGGGGGGGCATGGAAGCTCCATCCCCTCCCCATATACCTTGCCTTACTTATGTCTACCAACTGGAGTTTCATCTGTATTCTTTTTTATATCATTTTATAATAAACTGGTAGCCAGTATTTTAAAAAAGAAAGAAACAGCAAAATGGAGTCACTTGGGCTAAGATTCATGTCAGCAAACAAATCCTTAATGCCTCACCTAAATGCAGTTCTTGATTGCCTCTCCCAAGAAAGTGACCTTTAAACCAGCCATATGGAATTATCTGGTCAGCACTAGTGAGGTAATCGGCCTGATCAACACTTGCCTTCCCTCAAAGGAAGATGACCTTGCTTGAAATAATCCACTCTTTTCAGAAACTTCCTTGCTCTGCATCCTTCTGCCCATAAAAGTCTTCCATTTTGTATAGCTCCTTGGAGCTCATTTCTATCTGCTGGATGGGATGCTGCCTGATTCATGAATCATTGAATAAAGCCAATTAGATCTTAACTTATTCGGTTGAATTTTGTTTTTTAGTAATGTAAATAAATTGTTTTACCTCATGAGTTCTGTGAGCCATTCTAGCAAATAAAGCAAAGAGAAGGGGTTCCTGAAAACCTCCTAGGTCTCAGAATCACAAGTGATATTTGGTCTTGTGATTAGCATCAGAGGGGTCTGATCTTGTGGGACTAACCCTTAACCTGTGGCATTAATTGAGTTAAACTGCAGGACACCCAGTTGGTGTCACAGAGATTGACTTGAGGGAAAACACCTACACTTCTGGTGTCAGAGCATTGTGAGAAGGGTGGTCATGTGAGAGGAAAAGAGGTACACAGAAGGAGAACTGGTATGTGAATTGTACCTCAATAAAGCTGTTAAAAAAAAAAAAAAGACCTGATTCCTGTGGGTTTTGTAAGATGCATTTCATACTCGAATAGCTGCAAACACAATTTGAAGTTCATTCTCGTCCCTATTTGAATTCGTATCAATGGATATTTGAGGGAGAAAGCATTAGGAGTTGGTCTGGAAAAAATGTTCCAAACTCCTTATGGGAGCATGACAAACACGGGTGTTTTCAGGCTCATTCCTTTTTGTTTTCTGAGTTGAGAGGGATTGATGACATTAAAAAAAAAAAAACTGTTGACCTTATACGTGTTCTACAATGTACTTATGAGTTTGTCACAAACAAGAAAGGGCTTGAGAAAAATGGCTCCCAGATCATAAGGAATTTATGAAGGTAGCAGAGAGCCCAAAGATAGCTTTCTGGAGGTGGCTTTGTCAGGGCATGCCTGAGGAGTCTGTCAGGAATTAAGTCAACTGTGTTGCAATTTTCAGCTTTATTCTTTCTTCTCTCCTCTGTGGTATTTAAGTTGAGTTTAAATATTTTGGTCTTTCAAATACATCATGGTCTTTCATATTTTAAGTTTTTAAAGTGTTTTTTTTAATCTAATTTGGCTTTATACATCATGTTTTATGACTTTTAAAATTTCATTTAAAATTACACACACACACACACACACATAAATCTGCATGTGTGTGCTTCTATGTATACGTATGTGTATGCATTTGTACCTTGGTTGAGCCTGAGAAAAAACAAATGGCATGCTGTTATTGCCTGACTCTTGCTTTACGTTTAAGACCTGGTGACTGGCACTGGCAATGTAAGAATGTTGGTATTTCTTGTTAAATTCTTTCTTGGAGAGATGCTACTTAAAAAGAGGGACAACTACCCAGGAGGCTACAGTTTGGGGGTAGAAATGTGCTAGAGAGGGGGGGCAGAGATTCTAAGGCTAGCAGATTAGAAAGAATTCCAGTAAACAACTCTTAAAATTCTCAGTCCCTGGAGAGGCGGAGAGAGGACTGGCTGTCCCTGAGCCAGCAGGTTTTGCTCATTTCTGAGAAACCTTGGGATAACAGCTCCGGTTGGCAGAGGGCCACATGGTCCTTCTGCCAAAGTACACATAGCATGTGGTCCTCCCCATCTGTAACTCTAGAAGCTAGATCAGTTGAGCAAGGGGTGAGTTTGTAATGTCACCCCTCATCAATCAGAACATTAGGAAATGTGATTATCAGTGGGAATTTTGGCTGAGGTTTTCTTCCAGGGAAAGCATTTCTGTCCATTGATAAGAAGATGCTGTTGGAACATTCTCATTGAAATCAACTCTAATTAGGAATTCTTAGAACAGAACTTCAAATCCATTTATAGTCATCCAACATACAATTGCAGGAACTGTGCATTTCTGATTGATTACTGGCCCATTCAAGACCAAGCCCCAGGAATCCACCCGGCACCAGTTGGCCTGATTCACTGCAGAGCTGTCAGAAGGATAGATGGGAATGGAAACAAGCGATGTTTATGAACTGCGCCTAACATTGCCTGATACAGACTAAGGGTGAAAATGCCGAGTTCTTTTATTCCCCATGAGTGAGGATCCTGGCCACATACTGCCTGAGCAGGGCAGCCACGTGTGGGAGAAAGGGCTGGTGGGAGTCATAAGACGTTACTGAGGAAAGAGGACAAACATGGGTCTTATCCCTTCACTGCTGCTTCCAGCTCATTCCTCCTGAGATGCCTTTACTCCCGACAACAAGGAAGAGACATTACTTACCCAGCGCCCATCAGCTGTACGCCGGGGATGGGAAGATATTGCTTCTGCCCTGGGCACACTGCTTTTATTCTTCCGCAGTACCTTTCATCTGAATTGTCCCCACAGTCATTTTCTCCGTTGCATTCTAACTTGCTGGCAATGCAGCGGCCTGGTCAAGGAAAGCAAACGACGTTAACGACACACTTGATTATTTGAGAAGGTATTTATTGATTTGAAACAAGTTAGTGCTTTAAATTTCAAGGGATAGTGGTGAGGGAAAGTTCCCATTATTTTTTATATAGATTTAGGAAATATGGAAATGGATGCCAAACTGATATTTCCCCCTAATTTTTGTAGGATAACGAGTCATTGTAGAATTATTTAGTCACCATTGGGCTGCTTGTCTTAAATAAGAGAGGTAATTCTAGAATCCCATTCCCATTACAGTGAGCTTGCTGCATAAATCATACTCTGTAGGAGAAAATCAACAGTAGGTTCAGACTTTTGTTTTGATTCAGTACAGCAAAATCAAGGTCACTGTTTTTTAAAAATTATTTTTATTAGTATATAATGAATTATTTGCCCCAGGGGTACAGGTCTGTATCCTGTACAAGTCCAGGGGTACAGGTTTGTATGTGTAAGCCTGAATCATCAGGCTTACACATTTCACGGCACTCATCATAGTACATGTCACTGTTTCTATTTAGAAAAAAAACCCCTATAATTTAATACACACACACACACACACACACACGTACACATGATACTATCTATATACCTAAAAATTCCTGTTGAGTAAAAGAAGCCAGACACATAAGAGTCATGCTATATGATTCTTTTAAATCTTGTGTTCTAGGACATAAAATTTATTTTATGTAATTGTTTTTTGAACAAGTTAAAAAGAAACAATGTTTTTTTAAACTACTAAGTACTACAGTGTTAGGTACCAGGTTAAGTGAGTGAATTTACAAAATAACACCAATCCCATTTACTTGGATAATTCCCTTCCTTTTTAAATTTGCTGAATTTCATAAAGATCCTTAGAGTCAATGGATATTGATAAATTACAGAAATTGAAATGAGTCATGTACAATGACAGCCCCTCCCCTGTCCCTCAGCCTCTTGTCATAATCAGAGATGCTGGCATCTGTACAATTATGTACAGGTCTCACTGACAAGGAGACTGAATTAAATGTTTTACTCAAGATTATCGGGTTAAGTACTCTAAGTTGTGATTAACATCTCACTGCAGCTATGCATTACTAACTGAAATGCTTGGAGAAATTGGGTATTCTGTTGAATTAAATTTTTTTTATTAATAGAAATGCATAACTATTTTGACTAACATTTCAGTTTGTTTCAGTCAAGCATTTCAGCTTGGAGAAATTGGGTATTCTGTTGAATTAATTTTCTTTTATTAATAGAAATTTTCCCAGAAAGCAGTTAGTTTCAAACCTTTTGGTAAATAGGGGCGCCTGGGTGGCTCAGTCATTGAGTATCTGCCTTTGGTTCAGGTCATGATCCCAGGGTCCTGGGATGGAGCCCTGCATTGGGCTCTCCCCCTTGGTGGGGAGCCTGCTTCTCCCTCTCCCTCTGCCTGCTGTTCCCCCTACTTGTGCTCTCTCTCTCTTTGTGTCAAGTAAATAAATAAAAAAAATCTTAAAAAAATCTTTTGGTAAATAAATAATCTTCATTAAGAAGGTAGAGAAAAACGAAAGTAACTAAGGTTCCTTCTTTAATTATTCAAAATTTTGTATTGTATCTAGACCATAATTATAAAGAATTATAGTTATATGAGCACCATAGTCAAACAAGACTGAATATATTGAGGGAATTGGATGTCTGTGAGTCCAAAGATATAACCTGAAAGATGGTCTGTTTTTAAAATAGCACATCTCTCTAGTGTTTGTTTGCTTGCTTTTTTTAAAAAAATATTTTATTTATTTATTTATTTGTCAGACAGAGTGAGCACAGGCAGACAGAGTGGCAGGAAGAGGCAGAGGGAGAAGCAGATTCCCTGCCGAGCAAGGAGCCCGATATGGGACTCAATCCCAGGACGCCGGGATCATGACCTGAGCTGAAGGCAGCTGCTCAACCAACTGAACCACCCAGGCGTCCCTGTTTGCTTGCTTTTTTAAGGGCAGAAAAGAATGTGTAATTTAGTTTGAAATATAGATGCTTTTTCCAAAGGAAGAAAAACAATGAATATCACATTTTTAAAAAGTTTTGATATCATTACTTACAATTTTGAGCAACTCTAAGTTTTGATACTGTTACACTTAAAAAAAAAAGGAAATCCCATTTTATCAGGCAGAGGTAGGGTCATATGTGCAAGGTATAGTTCTCATTAGCCTAGCTTTGTGAGCAACGTACCAGATATGTTTGAATATGAGAATTTCAATGCATTTAGTACTTTTGGAGATATGGAAGAGGACCTATTAGGAAGGGTAGGGATGAAGGCAAGAGGACATCTTCTGAGTGATGTTTAGGAATGGGTGGCAAGAGTGATATTGGTCTGATAGGACACATCTGAGAATGGTTCCTGGCCACAGAAACTCAATGGAATAAGAAATACAAGGGGAGGGATATAGTAAGCTGTAATATATCCCATACCAGAGAAGGAATGGAAAAGATGAAGGGTAGTTTGGATAGTGCAGGATTTATAGAATTCAGCATGCTTTAGCCAACACATGCATTATATGTACTTTTATCTGGAGCTATGTATCATTTAGAAACTGTGCATGTTTTTCCCACTTACTTGAACTGCTTTGTGTTCCTGTAATGGTATAGTATATGTATAAGGAGCTACAAATTCTCTAGTTTTATGATTAAAATTAGGACTTTGAGAAAGGAGTTGGCATAGTGCACATGGGCATTATTAGCCTTATAGGTAATTCTCAAAGATCCATGTATGCATTTAAATCACAAATTTAGTCTTGGGGAACCAGAACTGTAATCATGAGGGAGGAAAGGGAAGAGAGAAACTCTCTTTAGGATAAATGGTTCTTATTAATTGAGAGCCAAACATCCTACTGAATCAAATAATGGTCCATCCAACCTTTAATGCCTTTTGAGAGGGGCATTAATGGGTGATTTTAGAGGAGCAAAGTAGTCTATAACCTTCAGTGGAATATTTTAACAATCAATAGATCATGGCAGCACCCAGTCAAAATGGATGCCAACCACATCCATGCCAGGGATCAACTACTTAGTGGCTGGATCATGGGAAGATCTCTGGCTTCCTGGTGAAGGGATCTGGACAGCAGAACAGATGTCACTAAGAGAGCTCAGGGTAGCAGCTACTCAACACACATTGCATACACATTTCAATAGTCAGTTTTTTTTTTAATCACTTGCTGTGGATATATTGTTGATGAACTAGAGATCACCTGTCCTTATACCACTAGCTTTCCTTAAAACTCTCATTATGAATGGGTGGGCTATGGATGTATCTAAAGCTTTCTCAAACTTGTGAATATTTTTGGTTAACAAAACCCTTCTGTAGTAAATTTCACAGATTTAACATCCATTGTATAAAGGAGTTCTTTCTGGTAATTGGTTCCAAAACTATTCTTCAAGCTTCGAATAGTTGCCCCTCAGTTCTAAACCTTTATCTTAATATTCTGGATTTAATGCCTACATCTGTATTCCACTCAGCCATTGCCAGCAAGATTGTTTTCATAGTCCCTCTTTTTTCAACTTTTGACATGACCTTATGCATGCTATGAAGTGTAGCCACCCATGTGCCACCCTCATATCCTAGGTGTGGGGGCCACAGAGGGAAAATCCTGACACCAGCATTTCTATCTGACTTTCAGCAAAAGTTGGCAAAGCTGAAGGCAGGAAGCAGGAGCAAGAGGAGAGAAACATTAGACCTAAGGTCTTCAGTCAATTTTCTTACGGAATTTGAAATCTGTTATTTAGCTATAGATACTAACTTTTCATTGTATTCCAGAGTATACAAAAGTGGTATGGGTTTCATTCATCTGAATTCCAATTTTAACATCAAATTGACTATTGGGAGAAGAGGTTAGTGACCTATGGCTGAAGGCAGGAAGCAGGGCCCAAACTCACCTGCTGCCTGTTTTTGTATTTAAAATGTGATTGGAACACAGCCATGCCCACTTGTTGATAGACTGTCTATGGCAGCTTTGAAGCTACAGGGCCAGATTTGAGTAGTTGCTACAAAGAACATATGGCCAAAAAGTCTAAAATATTCACTGCCTGGATCTTTACTGGAAAAGTTTGCAGAACTCAGATTTAGAAAGTTCAAAATGGTGGTGTTGAAGAGGTACTAATTAGCAAGAGAATACATATGATTAAGTAGTGTATTAGTATATTCATTCATAATCTAATGAAATGTAAATATCTGAATGAGTAATGGACTTGAAGGGGGTGTTGCCACTGTTTAAAACATTTTCAATCTTCCCTTTGGAATTACCTTTGGAACCATTCAATGGACCACACAAGAAAATCTGTGACATTATCTCTAGTTATTTCCTTGACATAATATCTTAATCTTAATATTCTTATCTTAGTAAACGATACTGAAGATCTTTTAAATCTGTCACTCCTTTTCAGCTGCTGGTTCTGATTACAGATTTGTACTTATGAATAGCTGATGTTTACCAGTATCTGCCTTTTCTTCTTTTTCCTCTTGCTTTCTCATCATCCTTCTTTATCACAGTGTAGGGACCTGGGCACCAATAGCAACTGGATCAGGTATATTGTTAAGATGATTATAGCTTGAAAGCTATAATTTCATACATGAATGGCTTGGCAATTGGTACCATAACACCTTTGTCTCCCTATACTTAACATAAGGTGGGACTTCTCTGTCATGGCTTTGACTGGTAGTCAACTAGAATGACTTTATCTAGTTAAGTCATTTTTTTTTTTTTACTGGAGACTGGACATCTTCTAGTGTACATTACCACTGTCACAGCGGAACTTATTCTTGCAGTCGACCTCTTCAATTTTGCAGAGCTTAGATGGAATGCATGGTTGAAAAGTCACCAGGGGCTCAGTACATGGTTGTCCTCCAAACTGACTGGGGCGCAAGATGGATCTAACCTTAAACTGAAAGGAAAGTAGAGAAAGGTGAGGAACTTAGAAGCAGGGTCAAAGCCAGAATGTCTAAGAAAACTGGACTTCTTAATCATCACAGTGACTCTTCCTCCAGCAATGTTTCCTAAATTAACTAATGAGTTTTCCAATTCTATTATTGTGTGCCCTTAGAGAAGTCAGCACCTCTCTGGGCCTTGGTTTTCTAAACTGTAAAATGAGAAAGCAGGACAATAGATTTCTAAGACTTCTTACACTGACACCATATGAAAATAAATTAAATGCACAAATATTTGCTGAGTATCCTACATGCAGTATATCTTCCAGGTAATAACAATAGCACTTTTAAAGATTTATTTACTTATTTGAGAGAGAGAGAGAAAGCACAAGTGTAGAGAGCAGAGAGAGACAGAGAGCGAATTTCAAGCAGACTCTGTGAGTGCAGAGCCTGACATGGGGCTGGAACCCACGACCTTGAGATCATGACCTGAGCTGAAACCAAGAGTCAGAGACTTAACTGACTGCGCCACCCAGGTGCCCCACAATAGCCCTTTCATATCTCAGAGGTAGTGTGAAGTGATCAATTTGAAAGGATTCGGGGGTTCTTCTGTGTGAGGAAGTCAACCAAGTTTCTGTGTCAACCAAGGTTGACATATTCTCCACATTTTAAAGGATTTTATTTTATTTTTTTAAAGATTTTATTTATTTATTTGTCAGAGAGAGAGAGAGAGAGAGAGAGAGCACAGGCAGACAGAGTGGCAGGCAGAGGCAGAGGGAGAAGCAGGCTCCCTGCCGAGGAAGGAGCCCGATGTGGAACTCGATCCCAGGACGCTGGGATCATGACCTGAGCCGAAGGCAGCCGCTTAACCAACTGAGCCACCCGGGTGTCCCTTTAAAGGATTTTAAATGGTGAGTAGTAAAACAGGGAGTGAGAGAAGGATAGGAATAGGACTGGATCAAGAAGTACTGGCTTTGAAGTCAGAAAAATCCAAGTTCAAAATATAGCACTCTATTCATCAGAGGTATATTCTTGGGAAAATTATTGATTCCTCAATGAGCTATAAATTCCCCATCTGTCAATGGGGTAGGAAAACACACTTTGATGTGAAGTTTGAATAAGATGATATAAAGGCTTAGAACAGTTTCCCTCTGAGTGGGTGCTCCATAAATCAGTTCCTCTTTTCCCCCTAATGTGTGAATGCTCAGCACTGCTGTGACTACGGTTTATGTAGGCCAATGCCCTTATAGGAATGAGCTAACGTGAGTAAACATTACAGCTTGGAACAATAAACAAATCGAGGGACTTTCCTGTGGGGAGAGGGAAATTAGAGGAAGGGTCAGGAATCAGTCATTTGATTAATGTCCTTACTCTCTGTCTGATTTTAAACCTTGGACTGAAATCCCCATTTTATAGCATCCGCTTTTACTTTCTGAGCTCTCAGAGGAAACAGGCAGTGGAATTCAGAACTCAGTAAGTACAATGCCAACATTGGGGCAGAAGTTCCTTTTGGAGCTCATATGATAGTAAAACATGTAAATGAGTCCTCTTCCCCCTGCCCCCACCAAAAAAAGGTTTTTTTGCTAAATGGAATTTTCCCTCAGTGGAAGCTGGGATTGTTTATTTTCAGAAATTGAAGAAATTGAGCATTCCTGCCAGGTTTTCCAAGTCTTTCATTGTGATTTGGATTTCCTGAAGATGCCCATGGGTCACCTACCTGCTTTTCAACACAAGGGTCACAGTCTGACCATGGTCCATAATCTCCCAGGAGACAGTTGATAGGACAATGTTGCCAGTTACATTCTCTGGTCTCCAGTTTCTTGCAAATCTGGTCACAAAAGTTACCCAGATAGTACTCATCAACCACTATTTTTCTGTCATAGTAAGGAGAAAGCTGTTTAGAATGAATATATTCACTGTGGTTCCAGCCCCATAAGAAAAATATCACTGACCATTAACCATAATGAGTAAAAGAAAGTTTTTCTTTTATTATTATTATTAACATATAATGTATTATTTGCTTCAGGGGTACAGGTCTGTGATTCATCAGTCTCACACAAGTCACAGCACTGTCCATATACATACCCTCCCCAGTGTCCATCACCCAGCCACCCCATCCGTCCCACCCTCCTTCACTCCAGCAGCCTCAGTTTATTTCCTGAGATTAAGAGTCTCTTATGTTTGGTCTCCCTCTCTGGTTTCATCTTGTTTCATTTTTCCCTCCCTTCCCCTATGATCCTCTGTTTTGTTTCTCAAATTCCTTATACAGTGAGATTATATAATTGTCTTTCTTTGATTGACTTATTTAGCTTAGCATAATACCCTCTAGTTCCATCCACATCATTGCAAATGTGAAGATTTTATTTTTGATTGCTGCATAATATTCCATTGTATGTATACCACATCTTTTTTATCCATTCTTCTATTAGTGGACATCTAGGCTCAGAAAGGTTTTCATGGGAAATCAGGCAGGTTGGCATCTGTGCAGTTCTTACCACTTAATGGAACTTGGGACTGGATTCATAATTTGTGGGGCACAGGCAAAATGAACATGAGGGGCCTCTTATTAAAAAATTATCAAAAATTTTAAGACACTACTGGCAGAGCATAAGCCAAGCATGGAGCCCTTCTCAGTGTGGTCTTATGTGACTGCATAGGCCACACATCCATGAAGCTGGCCCTCAGGGAATTCCTGGAAGGGACTGGATGGAAAAGAAAAGAAAAAATTTCCTGCAAATTTCTTAAAATATGACAACACTGTTTGATAAGTATCATGATTAAGACAGAATCGGAGTACTATGGGGCCAAAGATTCAAAGAGAAAATAATAGAAGAGATACATCTTGAAAAATTCATGTGACTCCTGTAGGCACCAAAGGGAAGGGCACGTGAAAGGGAAGGTGTATGCCAAGATTAGAGGTAGAGGAGCATGATGTATTCCTGGTAGGGCTTATGGGATGGGCTAGGGCAGTGCTGACTAAGAGGAGCTGGATTGATTGCTGTGCTTTATTTGGTGGGCAGTAGGAAGCTACAGAGGGACCTGAGGGAAGGAGTCTGAAAATCTTTAACATACTTGGTGGATGGTTTATTGAGGGAGTCAGCTGGTGATTTTAATGAGACTCGTACTGAGCATGTAAAAATGGTTTTCTAAAATAGGTCTCTAAAAAGCTATAATAATTAAAACACATTAAATCTATGCTTTTCTTCCCAAGTTATGTGAGCATCTCTATGCAATAGAGACATCTAACAGGGTTAAAGAAGCTATGGGGGATAAGTAGTCTGAATCCACGAGAAGACTGAATTATTAAATGTTATTGAGTAAACACGTTCTCTTCCCTTCTTATACTTGCCAACAATCAAGCTAATAGCTAATAGTGCTGCTCAATTGAGGTCGTGTTAGACTCAGTTTAATGAGTAGAAAATTCTCTATAATTAACTCACTAACTGTAGGCAAGCAGAGTTATACACTACAAAAATGTTTGAGTAGTAATTCTTAGTAAGTTAAATAGTCAACAGGAAATATTGCACATATTCTTAATTAAAGTTCTTTGAAGCTCCTTGATTTTATGGAGAGAAAAAATGTAGACTGCATTTCAACCTTATGTGGAAAAGACTTAAATTCCATCCAAATCAAATTCTATGATTTCTTACTTTGATACACACACACACACACATTTCCCCTCCCCCCTTTGCTTAGTGTGGCATTTTTGATATTACTAAGTCTATCTGTGAGGTTTTCCGTGACACAAAGACACTCTACAGAGCTCACGCCCACCTCTGTCTGCTCTGGATTCCAGAATTGCAGCTTTTTGAGCAGCTGGACCACTCACTCCATGGGTAGCGATCACAGATACAGGGTTGGCACTTGTCAATCAGAGCACTCAGGAGGATGAAATACAAGACAGAGTGTCCAGCCATGCCTTGGAAGCCTCTAAGCCCTGAAGAGGAATTATAGAATACATATCAAATGCTTGTTGAGAGTAAAACTTTACAAGTCATTCTCAGTTAAGAAATCAGACATGATGTTAGGAAACAGTTGCATTTCCCTGACTTGCTTAAGGCTGGTTAATACCTATAAATTTACATACTCATGACTACAAATCCTCCTTTTACATATTTTTACAGTGAATGTTCCCAGAGTTACAACTCTCAGTTCTAGTAAGTTTCTCCAAACTGTTGGTGATAGGCTATAAGACAAAGTACTACAGTATATGTTTGTAGCACATTTCATTCCAAAATGGAAATTCTTATGTAATTTTAACACTTTTCTTTAAAAAAAAAAAAGATTTATTTATTTGAGGGAGAGAGAGCACGCAAGTGGAGGGAGAAGCACAGAGGGAGGGAGAGGGACAAGCCGACTCTGCACTGAACATGGAGCCCATTGCCAGGCTTCATGTGAGGCTCCATGTGGGGCTTGACCTCATGACTCAAGATCATGACCTGAGCTGAAATCAAGAGTTGGACGCTCAACCAGCTGAGCCACCCAGGCGCCCTAACCTTACATTTTTTAAAACAGCTGCTCATTTTGCGTGGGCAATACCTTCGATTACATTGCAGTTTTTCATACTTTTCAGAGACTGGGTAGGAGTTTGGAGCATTTTTCTGGAAGCTCTATTTAGTTCCCTGGTATCCCAGAAACTGCTAAAGAGGAAGTTCAATGCCCAACTATCTCTACTTATAGAGTCATAAAAGTTAGAGCTGAAATGAACCTTGAGGTCTCCAGGTTAAACCCCCTCATTTTATGAATGACGAAACTGGGGCTTAAGGTGGGGAAAAAATGTTGAGACTTTCAGACAACTAAGCATCCAGGACTCTTCATTCTTGGATGAGGTGCATTCCTTCATTGAATTTCTGATCACACTAAGGATTGCATTACTGCAGCATCTAGATGCCTTGAACTCCACTCCAACTCCTCCCAACCCCCCACACATAGGCCACAAGAGGGTTCATCCCGATTGAAGCTGAATGTCAGAGAAAACTTTGACCAGCAGTTCTTCTCTGTGTGCTGTGGAGCCTTGGGGATCTGTGAACAATGAAAGCAATTTGCAAAACCACCTCTGTCCCCACTGTTGCTATTTTGATCCTTATATCCCTAACAAAACATGCAACATGATTAAATATATAGAGAAAATGCTGCTGTAATTAATAGAGTAACTTTCATTTAAAGAGATAAAACACCATTCATTTAATTTTTTCTTCCTCTTTTTAAAGATTTATTTATTTATTTTAGAGTGGCAGGGGGTGAGGGGAGCTGAGGGAGAGGGACACATGGACATGGGGCTCCATCCCACAACCCTGAGATCATGACCTGAGCTAAAACCAAGAGTTGGACCCTTAACTGACTCAGTTACCCAGAAGGCCCACCATTCACTTAATTTCTGTGTCTCAATTTCATTATCTATAAAACAGCAATTACACTCTACCTTCTTCCTAAGACTTTTGTTAGAATTCAGTAAGAAAATTCATGCAAAGTGCTTGGAACAATCCTTGGTATGGAATCATTACTCAATAAAAATTAGTTTTACAAGTTAGTAATAACATTTAAGAGTGTTAGAGATTTAATTGTAGCTGTTGCTCACACATTTTTCAAAATCAGGGGCTCCTCAATTGAAGTAAGGATCATGTGAAGGCCAGAAATATGTTTTGATATTAAATAAGGCTATTCACATTCAAAAAGATTTAGAAATATGGTGTTAATTGCTTTTCATTTGCAAATAAAATCAGATCTCTGACCATTTGATTTGAAATTTCAATTTCCCACCAGTGTTTCCTATGCCCTTTACCTGCTTTATTTTTTTTGTTATATATCCCCACTTGATATATAAATGACTACTTAAGTTTAAATAAATATCTCCTCTTCCCTCTTTCCTTCTTCATTAGAATATAAACACGGTGGTGCTTGATCTCTTTTGTCTGTTTTATTCATTTCAGCATTCAGAAGAATGAGAGCAAGCATAGCATATAATGAATAAATATTTTTGAATTGAGTCTAGGAAATATGTTAGAAATGGGTTTTTATGACATATGAATACCATAACATAAGTCCATAATTACAGCCACTTTTGTAATACTATTCTTAAAATTTCTGCCAAATTAAGGATATTTCATAGACTTTAGAAATGAACCTGTCTGTTCAATTGTCTCCCACTGTTTTAGCAAGACTGAGAGTTTGCAGTATGACTTAGCTTTGTTATAATAGTTGACTGAAATAAAAATAACTACACCTTTTGAGATTCAGATTTCTTTTTAAAACACCTGTAATTTAGTTAGCCCACCTCTATTTATTTGATAACATTTATTAAGTTCTAAACTGTATCAAGATGTATGAAGAAGAGGGGTGCCTGGGTGGCTCAGTCGGTTAAAGCCTCTGCCTTCAGCCCAGGTCATGATCCCAGGGTCCTGGGATCAAGCCCCGCATTGAGCTTTCTGCTCAGTGGGGAGTCTGCTTCCTCCTCTCTCTCTGCCTGCCTCTCTGCCTACTTGTGATCTCTGTCTGTCAAATAAATAAATAAATAAATAATCTTAAAAAAAAAGATGTATGAAGAAGAAAATTAAGATGGCTTTTAATTTAATCAACAAGAAAATTTCTGCTGACATTCAAAAAAAGTTAAGATAACACGTGCTTATATTTGAAAATTTTAAACAGAATGCAAGGAAAAAATATAAGCCTGGAGTTCTCTTCTACTTATAGCAGGAACACATATCATCACATAATCAGCGTAATACACTTTGAAGATCTTTCCGTATTGACGGATGCATACTTACTTCATCCATTTAATGGCTGCATAGTTTATACCGTACGGATGTATTACATCGGATTTAACTATTATTCTAATTTTAAACATTCAGTATATACACACACACTACAGTAAACATCTTTGTATTATATCTTCGTATACTTTTGTTGTATATCCATGGGATCAGTATGTGTGTTCCCAGCAGTAGATGGCTTAGTCAAGGGATATAAAATTTAAAATATTAATAGGTATTGCCAAACTGCCCTACTGAAATATGGCTCCCTCAAATGTTTCAGAGGCTAAGTTTCTGATTATATTTTAATGTGGTCATTTTATGTCTCATAGTTGTGGTTAAAAAAAATACCTCAGAAAAAAATCTTCATTCAAACCGAGAGTATGAGATCAGATATAAAAATTGTTTCTCCAATACGCTCAGACTTAGCAGCATTTCTTCCTAATAAATCAGTGAGATTTTTGCACTTCCCTACCAACTCAGAGAAAAATGCTAGAATAAAAGCATCCCAAACCACTGAACATGTGACTGAATGTCCTTCAATTTAAATTGGAATTGATATACATTTGAGTATCCATTGTGTATTGCTGCGTGTTGAGTGAGATGCAGAGAATAGAATCCGTTATCACTGCCTGGGGAGGGTAGACAGAAACTGAAGATTCTTCCCACGCTTTCTATCCAAGCTTTTTTAATGCAACTCATAGATAAGCCACTACTTATCTATAAACTGTTACTTCCCTGAGCTATCTGAATCATAAAAATTAAAGATCGCTACACTTGCCTGCTGATCCACGCTCACTGTTAAGTAACTCACCTTTCCTGGTTTTCCTGAGCAGAGCCATAGGACATTGAGACAAATGGTGTCCAGACAGAATTTAGCCCGTAATCAGACAGAATAGCGTGTCTTAAACATCAGACCCAACCTCCAAATTGGGTGGTTTTTCACTGGCTTCGGGGTTGGTTCAGGAGTTGAGGCTCCTAAACAATGTGACGTTTCCTGGTAAACAGTCACTAGACCAACCACCTCCCTACCCTCCAAACCCCCAAACTGGGATCTTCTCATATAGGAACTGCTAACAAGGAAGCCTAAACTGGAGAGGGTTTTGTTGTTGTTTATTTATTTATTTATTTATTTATTTATTTATTTTTCTGATTAGATTTGAAGAGATCGTTTTTCCTCCAGGATATCTCCTTCAACTGTAAAGAAAACCAACTCCTGAAGTATTTTGCTGAACCAGCATGTCGATGATTAGGGGAACTTGAATTACAAGAGATTTTCAGTTCTCAGTTCTCAGCAAACAATATCTGTTTCCATGTCCAAAAGCTTGAAAAGCATAGATGGACTTTATTCCAGCTAACAGCAAAAACCACAAGAACAGAACCCTTATAAAATTATTCTGATCTCTTCTCTGGCCGTAACTATTTTGAGGAGATTTAGAAAATGCTATAAGTTAAAATGGTGACATCAAAGCTTCTTGTCTGAGGAGATGCTAATAAAGAACTCATTGGTATCTTTACCTTTTTTAAGATTTGACTGTTAGGAGGAAAAATCATTTTACGTTAGAAGGATAATTTTCGTTCAAATAAAGGTAACTATTTCTCTAATTTTGTTATTACCACGGCCCAGCATATAATATCAAATATTTCCTTACTTATTAATTTTCAACATCTCTAGGCTTTTGGATATACCTACAATGACAGGTGGACATTTTACCCATTACCATACAATTTTCATAGAAACATGGAACAAAATAGAAAGAATCTTCTGTTGGGGTGTCATCATGGAAGGGCAGTGATTGTGCAGCTCTTTTGGACCTTATAAATCAGTAATACCACTGAGGATAGATTGTGAGCATTTAGAGAATTCTCGTGTAGAGTGAAGTCCATCTCATTCTGATCTGTCACCTTCTGGTGTACTTGCCTCACAGGAACCATCTGTCTATAGGGCCGTTTGGCATAACTTACCCAACAGTTCAGAGGATGCTCTCATTTACCCCCAGATGTAGGTACTTCCTTTCCATCTCCTTGTACATTTCTTGAATCTCTTTATTTCATTTTTTTTTTCTTCTGCACATGCCCCGGAATCTCAAGAAATGATATTTACTGTTGTTAGGACAGGCCGGGGAGTGCAGGCCCATGACTCATCTTTTGGTTAAAGGGTATGTTTGCTTTACTTGTTAACTCTAGTTTAACTCACAGAAAAAAACTTGATCTCAGCAAGGTAGTTCTCGCAGGATAATTCTTTAAGAAACATGAACCTTCAGGGGCGCCTGGGTGGCTCAGTGGGTTAAAGCCTCTGCCTTCAGCTCAGGTCATGATCTCAGGGTCCTGGAATCGAGCTCTCTGCTCGGCAGGGAGCCTGCTTCCCCTTCTCTTTCTGCCTGCCTCTCTGCCTACTTGTGATCTCTCTCTCCCTGTCAAATAAATAAATAAATAAATAAATAAATAAATAAAATCTTTTAAAAAACAAAACAAAAAGAAATATGAACCTTTAGTTCTTTTGAGATTTAAGCAAAGTAGTTATTTCTTTTTTTAAGAGAAAGGCAAATAAATTACTATAGTCTGAGTTGTGTATTTTCATGCCCGAAAGGGTAAGGTTGTTGGAAACATGATCCACAGCTTTGAAATATTAAGATTATGAATGAAATCATTATATCAGTCATCTTTAAACAAAATCTTTGCTGCAGAAGGCTGAAAAACCAAAAGGTCCCTCCTCACAATGAAAACGGTTTCCATGATAATCTAAACAAGCTTTCCCCCTCCTATTGCTAACTAACACATGGCCCTATCTTAGAGATCTAACAATACCTAGAGTGTTATAAAAATAAACACTCTGTGGAAACTCTGGGTTTCACAAATGATTACTTCAAACAGCAGTAACCCTGAAACTCTAAGTGAGATACTATACAGGGTCCTCGGTTTTCAATGATTTTCTCATTAAAGGGATTGTAATAGCTATTGCTCTCAAAAAGAAACCTCTGACTCCATTTTTAAAAACCATTTAGAATAAATTGCTCAAAATTGCCTTCCCCCAGATGCCCAGGTGGCTCAGTCATTAAGCATCTGCCTTCAGCTCAGGTCATGATATCAGGGTTCGAACTCAGCATCGGGCTCCCTGCTTGGCAGGGAGTCTGCTTCTGCCTCTCCCACACTCCCTGCTGGCGTTCTCTCTCTCACTGTGTCTCTGTAAAGTAAATAAATAAAATCTTTTTTGAAAAGAAATTGTTGGGGCACCTCGGTGACTCAGTTGGTTAAGCCACTGCCCTTGACCCGGGTCATGATCCCGGAGTTCCAATCCAGTCCCATTTCAGGCTTCCCCTGCTCTGCAGTGAGCCTGCTTCTCCCTTTCCTTCTGCCTGCCACTCCGCTTGATTGTGCTCTCTCTCTTTCTCTCTCTCTGTCAAATAAATAAATAAAATCTTTAAAAAAATTGTCTTCCCCTTTAGGAATGGAAGATAAAATATCTATTGATTCTTTTTTTATTTTTAAGAGAGAGGGAGAGAGAGAGAAAAAGAGAAGGGGTGGGGGGCAGAAGAAGAGGGAGAGAGAATCTTAATTCCATGCCCAGCCCCCATGTGGGGCTCCATCTCACAGCCCTAATGTCATGACCTGAGCTGAAGTCAAGAGTAGGACACTTAACCAGCTGAGCTACCCAGACACCCCCAAATATGTATTGATCCTTATTTTTTTCTGATTATAGAATATTCATTGAGGAAGATTCAGAAAATATGGAAAATTAAAATCATTTTTAATAAGCAGACAATAATCACTCCAATATTCTGAGTAAATTCTCCTTCTTTTCAATATTGCACTAGAGATCCTATAGTATTACTTACAGACAACATGATTCTGTGTATAGAAAATTCAAAAGAATCTACAGAGATACATTGAAATTAATAAATGAATTTATGAGATTGCTGGATGTAGTTTATTAAAGAAATGTTTATTATAGAAAAAAATGTTTCTATAAACCAGCAAAAGCAAATTTAAACTGGAAGGATTTAAAACAGCCTCAGCAAGTGCACTCTTTACATCTGATGATGATTATAGTTCTATGAGAGGTTCACAGTATAGCTTGAGGTAGGCTAATATGGGTATTGTGCTAAGGTGAAGCAGGAAAAAAAATAGTGCAATGAAAAAAGAACACTATGGGGATGGAGAATGTGGAGACTTCTATTTTCCTCTTGATTCTTTGATAACCAACTATGTGTTCTTCAGCAAATCCCTTTACTTCATTGAAATTGTTTTCTCTTTTGAAAGTAAGTATTCTTCAAACTTATTTCAAAATATTTTCAAAAATATTAATTATATCTCTAACATGGAAAATAGCTAAAATGACTTGTATTTTCAAATCACTTGTATTTTCACTATGTGGTGGGAAATAATTATCCGAGCAGATCTGAAGATTCTTGGAAGTATAGCGGGGAGATCACTGCTCCAAGGTGACATGCTTTAACATGCATGGCAGTAACTTATCCCACACGAGTCAGCTGGAACCAGAATATAGGTACCTAGTTCAGTCTGTTCTCTTTCTCCTGTACTGTGTTGAGACTTTAAATATTGAGATCTCAGGCTAAGAAGAAAAACAGAGTGGTGAGCCAAAGACCTCTGTTGAAGACACTTTGAGGGTGTGGTACAGGAGTTTCATTGTTCAGTGTCTGGGAAGATAAACAGGAGAAAAAAATATATGGTGACTGGCCAAGAAAATACACCATTTAAGTATATACACTTTTTCATCTTGTTGATTCTTTGAGGCCCTAAAATTAAATACATTTTTCCTATGGTCATTTGGAGCAAAGGGTAAATGCCAGCATTCATAACCTAGAGAGATAAAAATCAGAAGGAAATAGGATGCGCTTAAGTAGGGTTGCTAAGTAATGTGGGCTATGAGAAGGATAGAGAAATGAGAAGGTCATGTGCCATGGCACAGGAAAACACAGGTGGTGAGATAAATGGGGTATGGAGGAATGCTTGAGATGGAGTGCAAATAGCTGTGATTCAAATACTAGAGCTGACCTGAAGTCAACAAAGAAGCTGGTAGCGTCTTAATGATGTTCTGGGTTCTCCATCTTGAGTCTCTATGGATGCCTAAATGACACATCCCACTCAAGGTCTTTTTCTAGAGTGGTGATTGGCAAACGAGAGCCAGGGAGGTGGATCTAGCTTGCTATCTATTTTGCAGACAAAGTTTTATTGGAATGGAGTCACACAATTAGTCATTGTTGAAAGCTCCCTTTGCACTACAACAGTAGAGTCATTGCAAAAGACACTATACAGCCTGCAAAGCCTAAAGCATTTACTATGTGGCCCCTTACAGAAAGTTTTCTGAACCCTGAAACCCAGAGGGAGAGATTTCTGGCCTGATCAATACAACCACAATTAGCTTTGAGAAGTAGAAGTAGAAATAGGTTTTTGGGTTTGTTTTTTTCTTTAACTGATGAATGGATCATTATTCAAGTGCTACGAACTAGTTGTGTGCAATGATGCTCAGGTAGGCCTCTGCGCAAGAATATGAGTGTTCTCTAAATGGTGTTTGGCCACATGATGCTGAGAAACAAAGAACCCTATGAAATTAACCTGCTAAACAGTTTCAGCAGCTGCAGGCCTTCTACAGTGTTGGCTGGTTGGGTGCCTGGGTGGCTCAGTGGGTTAAGCCTCTGCCTTCAGCTCAGGTCATGATCCCAGGGTCCTGGGATCAAGCCCCGCATCGGGCTCTCTGCTCAGCGGAGAGCCTGCTTCCTCCTCTCTCTCTCTCTCTGCCTGCCTCTCTGCCTATTTGTGATCTCTGTCTGTCAAATAAATAAATAAAATCTTAAAAAAATAAATAAAGTGTTGACTGGTGACACAGAATACCTTTTTCAATAAATGCTCCAAATCTGTATAAAGCAGAAAGTTGCTACTGAGCTTAAATGTGTAGACTGACCAGCAGAAAAAGCCTTCATCGTGAAGGAACAGAAGCGTGTAGAGGAAATTAGAGCCAGGACATGGAAAGTTGAAATGGAGCAATTATAATTTTTCCACAAGGAGAATATATATTCTGTTAAAAATCTTTATTCCTTTCTTAATGATAATAGATTCACAGTCAAATGATATTTTCTGCCAAGAAAATAACCCCAAAACATAAGATAATGAACAGTGGAAGCTGCTATCTGAAGGCTTTTTCATATGCTAACTATTCACATGCCAACTTATCATTATAGGAAAAATACTATAATTTCTTATTAGAGCCAAGGCTAATGACCCCATCTATTTTCCCGGCCCTTTTGAGTGCACTTTGTCAGTCAATGTGTGAGTAGGTGAAGTAAAATTGCAAATTGAATTATTTCACTCAGAGAATCAGAAATCAAGACTCTCAAATGGAGGAAAGAAGTTTGCTTTGGACCTCAGGCTACCACCCTCTTTTTGTCTTTTGTTACTAAAATTATTTCAGGGACTGTCTAAATTGACTATTTAATTTTTTAATGGTTCTTCTTCATTAACTTCACTCTTTGCAACTAGAGTTACAAATACAACGGCCTACACAAAGTACTCACTCAGTAAGCACCAGGAACCTCCTAACTGTCAAACCCAAGGACCACCTTTCAATCTGCTATTGGCTTCTGGGATATCTTACCATCCACGTTTTTCTCAGGAAATTCCTCTCTTTCTTCCTGTGGTTCTCTTCTTACTCCTCTCTGGAATTCTATCCTCAGCCTCTTTTCTTTCATCACATATTTCATCTACGTCCACGGATTTATCCTTTACCTCTGTGTTGATTACTTCCTAGCCCACCAATCTCTGTACACCTGACCCTTGAACAACATGGGAATAAGGTGTGCAGCTCTCCCATGCAGTCAGAAATCCACGTATAACTTCCGAAGCCCTAAGAATGAAACGCCTACTGTTGACTGGAAACCTTACTGATAACACAAACAATGAACACATATTTTGTATGTTGTATGTATTAGACACTGTGTTTACTTACAATGAAGTAAGTTGGAGGGAAAATGTTACTGACAAAATCATAAGGAAGAGAAGACATTTACAGTACGGTACCGTACAAAGTCCACATAGAATGGACCCAGGCAGTTGAAACCCATGCTGTTCAAAGGTCAACTCTATTCAGATGTTCACTAACGGTATCCAAACAGAACACCACATCACAGTGATGGCGTCCTTTCTCCCCTACTTCTGTATTCTACTGGAGGCTAAATCCTGTGCTGCACTCTCTGAAGTGTCTCTTGTCTGTGCACTTTCATCTTTTCTACCTCTTCCCTGTGTGTATAGCCACAGCTCCGCTTCCATGAACGGACGAACTCAAAACTGGAAGATCCCTTCAGTGGCTTCAGTGGCGCTATTGTTCCTCCTAAACGACTCTTCCTGCTTAGTCCGTCTGGAGTTCACCTGGCACAACTCTACTCAGAATGTTGATGGTGCTCTTTTCTGAAGACCACTGAATTAGGAGCAGAGTTCTAATGCCTGATCTTTGAAACCCTGAACAATTTGGTCCCATATTACCCTTTTAAATTTACTTTATCTCCTTTTTTTTGCATATTCCATTAGCCAACCAAATTGGACAGTTTGCTCAAAATGGGCTATGGAATCTCCTGACAGTGTCCTTCTTTCTTGAAACTTTCTCTTCCCCAGTTTTGTATTCTGAAATATTAGTGTATTATGTATTTGTTCTTCAAGGGCCACTCCAAGTATATTTTCTTCTTAAACCTTTCTGTATTTCATAAACACTTTCACTCTTATGATCAGAAACTACATGATTCCTCTATCCTTTAAGCTTATACAACTCCTTTTTTTTTTTTTTTTTTTTTTTTTTTTTTTTTTTTTTTTTTTTTTTTTTTTTTTTTTTTTTTTTTTTTTTTTTTTTTTTTTTTTTTTTTTTTTTTTTTACCTCTTGTATGGAAGGTATTACTGCCAGGCCTTATGATTATTTACTTGCTGTATTATCACCTGCTCTCTCTCTTACTCCATGTGATATGTTCAAATTTCCTTAATAACAGAGCCTGAACAATATATTCATTTTATAACTGAGTAAAAAAGAAGTTAAATAAATGTTGATTGAATTGAGTTGTCCATACACAATGAATTTGCAAGAAAACTGCTGAATTTTTCATTATGTCTTTACATATATGCCCTTAGCTAGAATCCCACTATGCAGGTTCTCATTAATCTGGCATAAGAGACAGCAGTCTTTCCTACAGTAGAGGGCTTCAAAAATTGTTTTTACTTACATAGTTACTGACTTGTTGAGCAATGCATAATGATGTAATTAAATTAAGTAAACCCTTTGGCGATTCTTTGGAATGCAAAGAAAATGAACTACTATTTAGACTCTTAATCTCAAACTCACTTAATATAGATAGGAATAAAAATATAGTTTGAGATAAAACAAGTCAAACCTCTGCAAGATTTTGCCCCTCCTAGGGTTATAGAGAAATCTGGACTTGGTTTATAATTCAGGACTTTTGGAGAAAAGGCAAGAAAAAAGGTGACTGAGGTCAAAGGAGTCTTGCGCAAATTCTTGAATCAGCTTCCTAGTTTGCTCCTTGTCCCATGCATCTTGAACACTATTACCAAGTTTTCTGTCTTAATCTGTTCTGGCTGCTGAAACAAAAATGCCATGAACTGAGTGGCTTAGCAGCAGCAGAGATTTATTTTTCACAGTTCTGGAGGCTGGGAAGTCCAAGGTCAGGGTGCTGGCAGATGAGAAATCTGGTGAGGGGCCACTTCCTGGTTCATAGATGGCAGAAGGGGCAAGAGACCTCTCCAAGATCTCTTTTATCTTTTAAGGCACTAATCCTATTCATTGGGCTCCACTCTTAACAACCTAATCACCACCCAAATCCCCTCCTCCAAATACCATCACACTGGGCATTAGGTTTCAACGTATGAATTTGGGGAGATGTAAACTTTCACTCGAAAGCTCCACCATAATAAAAATAACAGTTTAATATTTGGGGAGCATTTTATGGCTTGCAAAGCACTTTTCAAAATGCCATAGGCTCAGTGATATCTATTCGCCCAATCTGATCAATACATAAATATTCACCTAGCACCTGTTACATACCAGATAGTATGTTGAAACTTAAAGAGAAAAAAGATGAATGAATTTGGTTAATTTTTCAAGAACTTTAGTTAAAAGATCATAATAGTTGAATGGAAAAAATGAATATGAGAAGTACTGAAAATTACAAGAAACTTATCAAAGAAATCATAACCTCTCTTGTGCATGTAATCACTTATTTTCTTTTCTTTAGCTTATATTTATTATAATTACCATTATCATTATTTAAAGCCTTTTGGTCACTTGTTTAGCAAAAATTTACTGTAAGGCACTGTTCTAGGCACTAGACAGAGAAAAAAATCCTGTCTTCATGGAATTTATAATTATTGGGCAGTAGAGAGTGAAAACAAATTAAATGAGCAAATAACAGATTTTTTTTAAAGCAGCATTTCTTTAATATTATTAAAATATTATATCCTTCTAAAAATGCAGGTTATTCTCCTGCCCTTATGCTTTCATAGAGGAAATCTGCCCAGTCTGGGCTCAGAAAATCTAATCCTATAGAACCTGCTGCAGGTCTCATGATTCTGCCTCTTAGGCAAGACTGATGGGCCAGGATAGGGCAGGAGGAGTCAATTGGACTTTATGTGCCCAGGTTACGGAGGGGAACTTCAGTAAGACATAATGCAAACCTTACTTTAGCCATATGCAAGAAGCAGAGAGCACCTCTCCGCAGAGGGACAGAAGAATGAAGTGGGGAATTGAAGGAATGTACCCAGAGAGTATAAATGTTGTCCCTCAAGAGGCTCAGCTACACTTCTTTCCCTTGAATTCCATAAGGTACACCTGTTCCCTTTCCATAGCACCTAGCAGCCATTTTTCTACTCTCTGCTTCTAAGAGTTTGACTTTTTCTTTTTACTCCACATATAAGTGACACCATGTAGTATTTGTCTTTATCTGGTTTATTTCACTTAGCATAATGCCATCAAGTTTCATCCACGTCATCACATGACAGGATTTCCTTCTCTCTCATGGCGGAATAATATTTCGTCTCACACACACACACACACACACACCACTTTATTAGTTTATCTGTTGATGGACACAGGTTGTTTCCACATGTTCGCTATTGTGAATAATGCTGCAAAGAATGTGAGGGTGGAAACATCTCTTCAAGATTCTGTTTTTGTTTCCTTTGGGTATATAACCAGTAGGGGAATTACTGGATCATAGGGTAGTTCTAGTTTTAATTTTTTGAGGAACCTCCACACCATTTTCTGGAATGTCTGTACCAGTTTGTGTTCCCACCAACACTGTACAAGGCTTCCCTTTTCTCCACATCTTTGCCAGCAGTTGTTTCTCTCTTCTTTTTGATAATAGCCATTCTGACAGGTGTGAGGTAATAGCTTGCTTGGTTTGGATTTGCATTTCCCTGATGCTGAGTATCTTTTTTTTTTTTTTTTAGCATCTTTTCATGTGTCTGTTGGCCATTTACACAGCCTTCATTTTTATGCAGGTAAAGTATCATTAATAAAGGAGAATCTAAGTCTCTGGGAACATTAGTGATTAGCCAAGTTAATGCAACAAATCAGTGGTAAAGGGGGAATTAGAGGCCTTCTGCTATCTAGTGGAACTTGTTTCACTTCGTTTTTTATTAGCTTTCAGCACTCCCATGGCCACCCCAAACCATTCTGTTAAGCTTATTTTACTTTAATAGACTGCTAATGTTTTGAGTGTAATCAGAAAAAAAGCCTTTCTATAAACTAGATCTAAAAAAAGAGCAAGGATCTAATAATCACTCTTGGAAGTTTAATTTTAATATTTAGTTAAAGTATTTATTTTATTAAAGTAACCTATTTATACTGTTTTAAAAAATCAAGTTTAAGGCAGCAAAACAATGCCACTACTTTACCCCGTCTTACTTCCTTGTCTTCTTTCTAGGACCAGTCACTTTCAATTAGAGCTGGTTTGTTTTTCTTTTCTTTTCTCCTCTTTTTTGTTTTTTGTCTTTGTATTTTATTTCTTAGTACTAGTACCCATAAAATTCCATTTATCCCAGTTCCAGCTCTCTGTTATAGTTTTCATGTACACTCCATTACACACCATTATAATTTATGCTGTAAACTATGCATTCATAAGAAGGATAACATTGCCCTCAAGAGGATGAAAACTGATTGTTGGTGGGGGTGGTGAAAAATTCTTAGATATTATGATAGTTTGTAGCCCTGTAAAGGTTAACCACACCCAGTAGAACTTTATTCCTTAGAATTTAACTTCCTTCATTTTTTTTTTTTTAAGGAATCATGCAAGCAGCACTGACATCGAGTTTACGGAAGAGTTGCAGAATGTATACAAGATCAGTGCTAAAGTCCATAGTGAGCAGGTGACTTCTTTGATTGTTTGCTCTGTCTTGAGGCACATTGCAAGAGGAGGCATAATCATGAGATGTTGTTTGTGTGGGATCATCAGTTTTTAATGTGTGACTTAGGCCTGGAGAGTGAAATAAAAATACTTTATGCTTTTTATTCAATTCTATAAGTTATTCAGTCTATTGTATTAAGTGCTGAAAAGAAAAAAATCTTGACAATATCCAAATGAATATCTAGCAGTGATTTAAAAGTCATTTTGCCATATCAAGCAAAAGCTAAAAGTTGAGTTCCCTAAAAATAATTTTTAAGCAACTTAATTTTTTTTAATTTTTTTTATTTCTTTTCAGCGTAACAGAATTCATACATAGTTTTTGCACCACACCCAGTGCTCCATGCAATGCATGCCCTCCATAGTACCCTCCACCTTGCTCCCCCAACCTCCCCCCCCCGCCCCTTCAAAACCCCTCAGGTTGTTTTTCAGAGTCCACAGTCTCTCATGGTTCATCTCCCCCTCCAATTTCCCTCAACTCCCTTCTCCTCTCCATCTCCTCATGTCCTCAGTATTATTTGTTATGCTCCACAAATAAGTGAAACTATATGATAATTGACTCTCTCTGCTTGACTTATTTCACTCAGCATAATCTCTTCCAGTCCCGTCCATGTTGCTACAAAAGTTGGGTATTCATCCTTTCTGATGGAGGCATAATACTCCATATTGTATATGGACCATATCTTCCTTATCCATTCGTCCGTTGAAGGGCATCTTGGTTCTTACCACAGTTTGGCGACTGTGGCCATTGCTGCTATAAACATTGGGGTACAGATGGCCCTTCTTTTCACCACATCTGTATCTTTGGGGTACCCAGTAGTGCAATTGCAGGGTCATAGGGAAGCTCTATTTTTAATTTCGTGAGGAATCTCCACACTGTTCTCCAAAGTGGCTACACCAACTTGCATTCCCACCAACAGTGTAAGAGGGTTCCCCTTTCTCCACATCCTCTCTAACACACATTGTTTCCTGTCTTGTTAATTTTGGCCATTCTAACTGGTGTAATGTGGTATCTCAATGTGGTTTTAATTTGAATCTTCCTGATGGCTAGTGAAGATGAACATTTTTTCATGTGTCTGATAGCCATTTGTATGTCTTCGTTGGAGAAGTGTCTGTTCATATCTTCTGCCCATTTTTTGATATGATTATCTGTTTTGTGTGTGTTGAGTTTGAGAAGTTCTTTATAAATCCTGGATATCAACCTTTGTCTGTACTGTCATTTGCAAATATCTTCTCCCATTCTGTGGGTTGCCTCTTTGTTTTGTTGACTGTTTCCTTTGCTGTGCAGAAGCTTTTGATCTTGATGAAGTCCCAAAAGTTCATTTTTGCTTTTGTTTCCTTTGCCTATATAGACATATCTTGAAAGAAGTTGCTGTGGCTGATATC